>QANX01003355.1:0-30682 GCA_003254975.1 Ochetophila trinervis
ATTATAAAAATTTTAACCAAATTATAAAATTATTACCATGAAAATTTCGACAGAAAAATATCAAAAATTTCAATGAAAATTACGAAAATTTTATCTTTTTTTAATAGAAAATAATTTCGATATTCTAAAAAAACCAAAATTTCGCTGATATTTCAGCGAAAAAATAGATTTTTTCAACTATGGATGAGGGTAATAGAACGGTGGACGACATCCCGCTTAATTAAACGGCACAAAGTAAAATATGTATGCTCCATATGGATGTGGCTACACGTCGTTTTTCCAGAAAATAGTACACTAGTCTGTTTGATCGCTGAGGAATAGGGAAATTGTTGTGGGTCCCACACCACATGTATGGGTGAGTGGGAGTTTGGCTCCCGGAGTACCCAAAATTTGCTCGAGTAGCAGACACCAAAACTCATATTGAAGCAGAGAGGATCGGTGACAAAGTTTTCCAATTTCCAAGAGCAGTGATCATTTCGGTACGATATCAATCCTACCCTTCATGGATTGTCTTTTCAATTCTTTTTTCTCAGTTTCCTCACGAGTCCACCAATGGATTTCTGTACATTTTTCTTGGAAATTTGGTGGCTTGAACTTGTGTGAATTTTGCATTAAAGCGTGCGCCTCTTTTCTTTGAAAGCTCGTATTTCTAACGGATGAATGATATTTAATTAGGACTTTCGTACTTTACTCACTGTGTTATAGTTTGCGGTATTTTGGTTCTTGGTTTCGTCTTGTGTGCAAACTGTTTGATCAAATGCTGCACTGAGGATGAAAAAGAAATATCTGTTAACGGTTTATTTATGTAATTATCTGTGGTTTACAGGGTGATTATAATAGGTTTGTAGAACCGGAAGAGATAAATAGAAATGGCGAATGAAGAAGATGCGGCGAAGGAGATTCAGGTGGTTGAAGCCCGAGCAAGAAACATTAGTCACAATGTTCGGTGCACTGAGTGTGGGAGTCAATCCATTGAAGATTCACAAGCTGATATCGCCATTCTCCTCAGAAAGGTATTTTATATGGATTCCATAAAACCTAGGCTGAAAACTAATGAATTGTTGAAATATTTGGTTTTGAGTTTAGGCCTTGTTGGGAACTCGCATATGACCATGTAAAATGGGGCCTGTTAGTTAAGTAATCTGAGTTTATAACTATGCATGGATTAGTTTAACAATAAGTAGAACTGTACAAAAAATTTGTTTTTTGCTAGTTTGTTTCTTTCCTCTCTTGATTCAACCTCATTATTACCAATTCATTACCATGTAGCTTGGTTATTCGTTTTAGTGTCAGTAACAGCTCTTTATAAGTAATTAAGTAAACCCCCAATCAGAGCTTCAATTTGTATCATCTTGATGTGTTAACTACAGGAATTACAGTGGACATAGTTTCCAAAATATCGGTAGTTTTCTTAATTTTTAACATGCTTGCATTCGAGGAATGGATGTGAATCATAGCTACCATTTAATTCATTCTGAAATGATAAATATGTCATGAAGAATATACGGGTACTTGATAGTAGTGTTTGAAGATGCTTGGACATCAGTTCAAAATATGTAAAATTTATTGTTCATAATCACAGGAATAATCTATCGAGTCTAAGTAATATACTGGTTATGTTTCCCTTATGCTCCTATGATTATCTTTCTGAGTTAGCTACATAGTTAAGACTTATTAACCTCCTTTCTTTTATGATTTTTACAGTTAATTCGAGATGAGATTCATGCTGGAAGAACAGATAAAGAGATCTTTAAAAAGCTTGAAGAAGATTATGGAGAGACTGTACTGTATGCCCCAAAGTTTGATCTACAGACTGCAGCTCTTTGGCTATCACCGGTCAGTTTGATGACTATCATCCTACCGTTCTAAACTTTTGTCTTTTTTTGTTCTAATTTATTTTAATATATTGGTTTTCGAGCAGATTCTTATGGCTGGAGTGGCAGCAGGGATATGGGCTTATAAGAAGCACAGACAAAACACTAACGTCCACATCATGGCTCTGAACCTAGTTAGAGGTGTTCCACTGACCCCAACGGAAAAGGAAACTATGCTAGATCTCCTTACACCTCCTCCGCCACAAGGAACTGCACCTTTCTCCCTATGGAGGAGGTGGCATGGTCGATGAGGTGCTGTCTTTCATCAGCCTTCTTAGCTATGAGTCTTTGACTTGGTGGGAATGCTGAACAATGGTCTTTAAAGATGAGAATCAATTTGTTAAAGGGTTTTTAGTTGACTATTGTATCGCAAATCGAAGGGGAATTTTGATGTTCATAAAATTTCGAAGTATAACGTGTCATAATGTAAATGACTTTTGTACATTAAGATAATGATATTACCTCATAATTTGACTTTATCATTTAGAAAATATAATCTGTGATTGGGATTTGCATTCTCATTACAAGCTTTGAATCCAACTTGTTTGAGTCTTTCTTACTCTCTCTCTCTCTCTCCTGTTTTTTGCATTTCCATTGCATAGAGAAGCTAACAACAATTTGGACTTGCCTCATTGCATAGTGATAGGTGGCTCAGTCTCATCGTAAGCATGATCCATAGACACCATGTGATGATGTGAACATTGTTGATTGTTTTGACCATCCCTCTGTTCCTCTGTTTTATGGGATAGGGGAGGCCATGTCAGCAAGTTAAAGATAGTTACCTGTTAAAGAACAGAAGGTTCTGTTACTTTTTCAAGGTAAGAGGTAAAGAAAATGCGACAACAAAAGAAAGAATATAATGATAGAATTAATAAAAGAATAATAACTTAGGATTGGTCTTTATCATTTTGTATTCTTTTAATAATTTTATTTTTTGTTTTGTTGGCAACATGAAGAGGTATTGATATGACTATAACTATTATTAAATCTGGCAATGTATCGTGTCATATTGTATTTATGTTAAAATTTATTCATCCAAATTTGACATATTAAGCTTTCATATTGAAATATACAAATTCAAACCCTCCAAAATTCATGTAGGTTCATGTTGAATTAAGCTAAATTTTATGTTTGTGGCATGTCATATTGTGTTCGTATCAAAATTTATTCACTGAAACATGGCATGTTAAGTTTTTGTGTTAAAATATGCAAACTCAAATCCTTAAAAAATCATGCAGATTCGCTTCATATTAATTTGTCATGTTGGAATTTGCCAGGTCTAATTATTAATGTTCTTAAAGATAGATTCATGCAGTTGCCTTTAAAATTTAGAATAGTGAGTAATGCAATAGTTGTTTGGATACACAGAGAAGTTTCTTTTTATATAACCATAATCAAGCTATTGGAATCTTAAGACGGACAGTCATTGCTTATTAATCTGCATGGAAACAAAGTCGAATATTACTACATTTCTTGCAAAAGGAAAAGAATAATAAGTTGAATATACTACAGTTTTCAGGTGATCAAATGGCTACTGACGATGGGGAAAGTGCACAAACCAGTAAACCCATTGGCTCAGTGTCACTGAAGTATCAATCAAATGAGAACCACTCTGTTGGAAGGCCCTGGAGTACTGGACCGTTTGATTGCCATGAAAATTAAACAAATGATAACATTTACATGTACAGTTCTTTCATTCTTTTCTCATTGACTTTTGTTTCCTGTCTTATCTGCATTGTTAGAGTTATCTGCTTTAAGGCTTTGTGAGTTAGATATGGCAAAATATTATACGACACGATAACACGATACAAAACGACACGATAATTTGCGGGTTTGAGTCAGCAATATCGGGTCAGGTTGATATCAGTGTCACACGATAAGACACGATAAGAAAACGGATTGAAACGGGTTAGAACACGTTAACACGATGGGTCACGATAAAAAAAATATTAATTTAATTATTTCATTATAGTTAACTTTTTACATTATTTTTTTTAGTTTTAGAAAACTCTAAAATTCATATTTTATTTCATTGGAAAATGACNTGAGACATACTGACTGTGAAGGATTAATTTGAACTCTGATATAAAGATTGAAAGGAAATTAATACAACAAAGATATGGAACAGTACACCACTTGGACTTGAATAACAAAGAAACTCGAGCTGACATGCTTATTAAATCTCAATGCGGTTCCCCTTGAGATAAATTTATCCAGTCCTGTTCTTGAGAGAAGCAGAGTTAACTTCTATTCATATTTTTGTATATGAGAATAATACCCTCAAACTGATCCACAACCTGAATGACTTGCTTTAGCTGAGTTACTATAATGTTTTACTTTTAGCCTAGTTGATTTGAAGATATTGCCTCATTATTAAATGCTATAAAAATCAAAAAGGTCATTGTACTCCATGGTCACAAATTTGGATTGAAGAAGGAAGAGGAAAAAAAATGAAAAGAAAAGAAATTTTCGTTTATGGTTACATATATATAATGAAATGAAGGTTTACAAAAGGCAGAGTTACTCGGTCTAATTATGTATTTATGTACTTTTGGCAGCCATTATGACTGCACTTTTGCCTTGTTTGACATTAGAACAGATTGCAGAAGTATTGGAAGGTGGAAAAATGGGTAANGAAAATTTCGTTTATGGTTACATATATATATAATGAAATGAAGGTTTACAAAAGGCAGAGTTACTCGGTTTAATTATGTATTTATGTACATTTGGCAGCCATTATGACTGCACTTTAGCCTTGTTTGACATTAGGACAGATTGCAGAAGTATTGGAAGGTGGAAAAATGGGTAAGCTTCCTCTTCTCTCACATACATGATACATCTAATCCATGTATATATATCCTTGTTCATTTTCATCAATATTTCATCAAATATTTATGATTCTCTACTGTATATATAATATTTTTTTTCAGTAATTAATTTTCAATTATATAAATGTTAATTGTAATGGTTAAAACATCTCCTTGCATATGGTATTGGCAGCTTGCAACAAGGTAGCCTTCATTTACTTGCTGACAATGCCTGCCTTGTGCTCTCAATGAATGATTGGATCAAAATATAGAAGAAAGCTGACGAACAAGTTTGGTTTGGTAGAAGCTCCATATACAGATATAATCTCCCATATATTTTGCCCATGTTGTTCTCTTTATCAGGAATTTAGAGAGCTCAAAATCAGAGTACTTTATCCTGCTATAGGTACATTTATATCAACTACCATTAATTCTTCTGATTAATATTTCTTGTTTTCCGCGTCTCATTCGAATAATTTCTTCTCAAAATATATATTTAGAGAGCTCATTATAACATTGTTATGTTGCAGGATGGAATGGAATCCTTGCTAAACAGCATGAAGATCAAAACAGTGGAAACTCCTCCAGAGACTCAAGCCATGTCCAAGTAAAAAGATATAATATGATCATATCCATCCCAGACTATCAAGACACGCTGTCAATTTTCTTATTACGCAAACAGTACAACTGTGTGTTTTTCGAATTTATTTTATTTTTATTTTATGTTGATTGTAGGCCTTTCTTAATTTCCTTGTATTCCAATGGATTATAATTATACATGCATATTTTGATGATTGTAATTAACTTGATTATAGTTTGAATGGAATTGGATGCGTGGGATGGGAGTGGTTATTGCTTTGCTAGTTTGCTTACAGATGAAATGTGTTTGACCCTTGGAGCTCAAGTTACATTCGCGTGACCCTTATCGTAGCATATTGGCTCTAAATGGTGTTGCGCTTTTGATTTGTTATTATTGATTTTATTTTTGTTTTAATTTATTTAACTTAAACTTAGTTTGGAATTAACTTAATAAAAAAAATTCCAATTTTAAACTGAAAAAATTAAATTGAAATATGAAGAATCAACTTTGACTTGATATAGACGGTCATTTAGCTTTTAGTGGTAAAGATATTCGTCTTAATGGAATTAAGAATCAAAAGTTGCAAAATCTTATAGGTTTTAAAAAGTAATTATTCATTTTAAGTTTGATAAGATTGAAGATGAGGTAGGTTAAACCTCAAAAAGTTAAACTTGTCTCGTCATGTCATGATAAGCCAAACTTAGCTCGAGTCTGTTTGATGGATACAACACAAGTTGGATATTTAATTAATTTGATCGATCGGATAAAATAACAGCATTTAAAATTTATACACCAAAATTGATCACTCTGACTCGTATCTACTTAGTCGAGGATGAGAACGTGCTGTTGACATTGTTGTCTAATTCATAATAAATAAGCTGTATTAATGATTATTAAAATTGCATTCGCTTTCACTCAGTATAGACTACACTTGAGGGTGTAGCCCATGTAGTAGGAACCAGCTCATTCATCACATCTATTTGCAGGAGTTGTGGGTTCGAGTATTGGTAGCCCCACATGACTCATGTGTTCCCCTTCTCTGCTATCGCACGAGAGGGTAAGAGGTTCCAGCAATACGGGCAGCCAATAGCGGACTCCCATAAAATTGCAAAGACGCCTGGTTTGACCCTTTCGCTATATCCCTTTTGGGCCCATGACCCCGCTATGAATATGTCCTTTTTTATTCACAAAAAAAAAAAAAAAAAAAACTGATCCAGATAGATTGATATATAATAAATAAAGTATAAAAGGACCTTTGGGTATTTCATATATAAAATTGGAACGTTTCTATAAAGAAACGCACTTTTTCTATAATTAATACTTGATAATGATGATAATAGTAATTATAAAAACAGCTACATTTGTTGACTAAGAATCATATGATGATATAAATTATAATATTAATTTGCATGTGTTTCCCTCGTGACCTCAAAATAAGTTAGAACCGCTAAAGTGTGATTACGACAATGAATTTATAATATTTATTGCACACTAATTTTAAATTAAATCAAGTTGCACCTGTGGAAGAAAAATAAAATAAAATAAGTTGCATTTGGTTAGAACCGGTACTGTTTCTTCATATAGAAACAAGATATTTTCACAACCAAGCCAAACTATTGAAAAAGTACTTTTAAATTAAAATTTTAATTCTCCACACATTTGAAATTTTCATTTTTTAATTTGTAATATAAAAAAAAAAAGAAAAAAGAATCTAGGCTAACCAAACACCCATTAAATTAAAACATAGTTTTAAAAATCTCCAAACTCAAAACTTATTTTTAAATTATAAAACATTCAAGAAAATGATGATTTTTTTATTTTTTTGTTTTATCATTTGTTTCGATAGACTTATAAAATTTGTGGAACATATCCTAGCTATGTTGAATGCATGAAGTTGACCGAAAAGTGAATATTGATTGCTTAAACACCACGTGCTACATTGAATGTGTTAGCATTTGTATTGAAGAACATGTTGAGAGATCAGTTGCCTTCCTTCTGATCCGAAAATGAAAAACCCAAAAAAGAAAAAAAAAAAGAATGAAAGAAATTATGTTAACAGCATGAAAAAAAAAAAAGTAAACTTGTGATGTATCATTCGTAATAAAATTTATTTATTAAAATCTGAACAATTAAATTTTCATATTAAAAAATATATATTTAAAATTTAAAAAATACATATAAATTTATATTATATTAATTTAAATTTTATATTTATAAGTATCAAAATCTATTAATTTAAATATAATATATTAAATTTTTATATTAAAATATATCAATTTAAATTTTTTAAAATTCATAAAAATTTCGCATCGTATTAATATTGAAAATTTGACAGGTATAATATAAATTTGAATTTTGCGAAGGCAATTGGATATGTGATTTGTGTTTTTGTGAATGATTGACAAGTGACGCCGATAATATAGTAATTTAAGCAGAAAAACTTACATAACTTATCCATTCATAGATAGTTTGTTATACCATAAAATCTTCAGTAAGTTTTTACCAAAAATAAAAAAATAAAATCTTTAGTAAGTGTTGAAATAAAATATTTATCAGTATTGGACATAAGATTTTGACGTGATTTTACAAGGAAAAGGAATATGCAAAACCAAAATGCAACCACCAAAATAAACCCACGTCCAGGATTTCAAGAGAAACCTCCTCCCCCATAAAGGCCTGGCCTTTTCCTACTTCTTCTTCTCTTTCACCCCACCGGTCCCACACCTTTCTTTCTCAACTTTTCTCGCCACTTTCCCACCTCCCTCCAAACTCTCAAAGATTTGTTTTTCAGTTAAATTTTTTTAAGATGGAAAATATTTACCATTTTGTATAAATTGATTCACAATTGGATAGAAAAATACCAACCCGGATGAAATCAACAGGAAAAAAGAAAAAAGAAAAGTTTGCTTTTTCTTTATAATACTTCCTTTGTTGACCTGTGTTCTCTGCAATGAAATTTTCGCATGTTATTTTATTTTATTTTTTTGGGTAAAAATTCGCATGTTATTTGTTAAATACAGAGGAATTAATGCATTTATTTGATGTTTGGCTCTCTGGGTTTTGTTTTCTGTATATAAAAATAGCGTCTTGAAGCAGAACGCTTTTATTATTCTATTAAAATCGACAACTAAGCCCCAAGCCCCCAAACCTAACCATCAAGAAAAGCTCGTGAATGAAATCGAACCGGCGCTCACCGGTCACCGCCAACGACCATATGAGAGCTGACCGACTGGCTAACTGACTGACACACACACAAAAAAAAACTCACAGAAGAGCCACGTACATATACCAAGAAATTGTGACCCATTAAGAGAGAGTGTTAGCCACCACCTAAAAATGAGCTCCACCACCTCATTTAAAGTATTCAACAACCACCTAAACCCTCTACGCTCTGTTTCACCTTCTTCTCTGCGCTTAAATCTCTTTCGCTCTCTCTCCTTTCCCTTCACCAGGACCATTCCTTCTCTTTCTTTCTCCAATCAATCTCGTATCTTCTCTTGTAAGTTGTTTTCTTCTTCCTTTTGCTATTGGATTTCTCTGTTTGGTTCCTCCGAAAGTGAGAACGAAAAGAGGGGAGGTAATGTACGGACAGATAAAGGACTGGCCGGGGTTGGGATTTTTTTTTGCCTTTTGTTTGGTTTCCCGGGTTTTGCATGATCATTTGTTTTCTATTTTCTTAAATTTGTATTATAAAGAAAAGGGTATTTTTGATGGGTTTTTATTTGGTTTTCAACTTCTTTGATAGCATACATATAGTGCGGTGTCATTGCCTTTGTATTGAAAGTTTATTATATTCTACAAAGGCTTTTTTTTTTTAATTTTTTTTTTATCAGTTTCTTCTCCCTCTTTCTGTCTTACTTTATATTTCCCTTTGTTTTTCGGAACATTGTATTCCTCTATGTTTTCTTTGTTCCGCAAATTGTGCATTTTTATTAGAGTTCAAAGCAGTGTATACATATGAGGAAAGAGCTAGTCGGATCATAGATGTGGTCAAATGGGTTTTCATTTTAATTGGCATTTGGGGTACAAACCTGCAGTGTGCAGATGGTTTGTGCAATCCGTTTACTAATATTCTACCATATGCTGTTATGATTGATGGCTAGCACTTTTTACTGTAACAGTTTGTCAGTTGAATTTAGCCATCCAGTCAACATCTTCTATTACTATATTAAAGTAGCGGCAGGAGCTTGAACTTAACCATTCCATCATTCTGTTGAGAACGTGTTTTTGTTGTCCAATTAAAGAAAATTAACAAGTTCTATATCTATGCTTTAGAAGTTACATTACAGCGTGCAAGGCTTATGGGTTGGGTCTTTGCTAGATGATACACTGTTAATTATGATCTGATTCGCTGTTCAATCAACATGTTCAATTACTATATAATTCATTAGAGTAGCTTGAACTTAACTATTCCGTCATTCTGTTGAAAATCTGTTTTTTTTTTTTTTTGTCCAATTAAAGAAAATTAACAAGTACATATCTATGCTTTAGAAGTTACATTGCAACTTGCAAGGCTTATGGGTTTGGGTCTTTGCTAGATGACACACTGTTAATTATGATCTGATTCGCTGTTCTTATCCGAAATTCTATTTGTCAGCATTGAAATCTGGGTCATTTATGGAGGTGGTCAAAGAAGTAGCTAAGCAAGGCTCAGAGGCTCATGATAGTGTTGCTATCAGAGCTGACCAGAAAAGTTATAGTTACGTCGAACTAATCTCTTCTGCTTGGAGGATATCAAGGCTGTTATGTGGTGCCAACTTAGATGTGGTAAGTCTGAGTTTACTTTCCTCACTAATCACATATATAGGGAAAAAACACCTGTTTTCCTTGTGTTCTTGTTAAATTTTGAGCATTGAAGGAAATATTTACAGGTGAAAATTCAACCTTGGCAATGTTTGCTTCTTTTTGGGAAACCATAATAATGACTATTATAGTCGGTTAAAACCAACCCCAACAATTGAGTTGATAGACCAGAATACCATGAATCATAAGATGTCTAATTTATTTTACATGTGTGGGTGTAAACGTGAAATACAGTATCCTTTTTTATTAGTTTTCCACCATTATGTCTTATATTTACTCTTTGGCTATTTAGGCTAGTGAAGAACGCAAAAATGAAACTTCTGTGCTAATGAGAAAGCATGGTCATCTTGGTGGTGCTCGTATAGGAATTGTGGCTAAACCTTCAGCTGAATTTGTTGCCAGTATAATTGGGACTTGGCTTAGTGGTGGTGTTGCAGTTCCACTTGCACTCAGCTATCCTGAGGCTGAACTCTTGCATGTGATGAATGATTCTGTAAGACCTTGTGTGCCCTTTCCTTTTCTTTTGTTTTTAATAATTTCTTTGTCCTTAGACAATGTTATTTACTGGTTGTATCTTTTAATTTTTATTATTTCTGATTAATGGATATTGCATTAATTATCATCTGAATTATAGGATATCTCCTTGATACTGAGTACTGAAGATCATCAAGAACTTATGAAAACTGTTGCTGCAAAAACTGCTGCTCAATTTTCTCTTATTCCATCTGTTCCCAGTATAATATATTCAGAGGAAAGTGCTGTTGATCATTTACAAGCAGGAGAAATAGATGTAGAAAGAATTTTGCAGTGGAATGTAGAGCACTCAAGTAAGACATCAAAGAATAGTTTATATTTAGAAATACATAAGTCATATACTTAAGTGACAGTATATGGAGTTGAGAACAAATTTGAGTACTATATTCTGTCCTTACTGGTGGGCAGGTGAGGATCCCGCATTAATTGTATATACCAGTGGTACAACGGGTAAACCTAAAGGAGTTGTTCACACACACAAGAGTATCACGGCACAGGTATGCATATCATGTACCTTATTAGATTTTGTAATTTTGAAATTCAATGTTACTTATCAATCCAAGAATATCTATCCTTGATGCAGAAAATGAGACTTTTTTTTTCTTTTTTTTCTCATTTCACTAGCATACACCAATCACTTTGTGAATTATCCATAGAATAATTGACATACATATCAAATCAAATTTTATAATATTTACATGGGGGATAACTGCTCCTTATATATTTTCAATGAATGTTAATAGTATATGTTCCATGATTCTTGTTGTCAAATTTCCTTTGGAAATTCAAGTTGTTATTGTTGGATAGAGCTACTAATTGCAGATCATTCAATTGTTTGTTTTGACTTCAATTTCTCAGTTACCATTTAATTGTGGCAGACCTTTTGGCTGAATTTGGCTGGATCAATTTCAGGTTCAAACCTTGACAAAAGCTTGGGAGTATACATCTGCTGATCGTTTTTTGCATTGTCTACCTCTACACCATATCCTTCTACTTATATTTATTATCCTGCAAAACTGCAGTTTTTGATATAAATATGAGCTAAGCTTTCTTTCAGCGTATGTCTTAGCTCTCATTCAGCAAATTAAAGACAAAAGATTAATTCATAATTATTGTGGCGCATACTTTAATTTCCTTGTTGATATAAGATTTATTCAAGTTGAACTCTAGTGTACTTAATTGGATCCTTAACCTATAAAATACATGTTCATGGGCTTTTCAATGCTCTACTTGCCCCTCTATATGCTGGTGCTACGGTAAGTTATTTTGATTGTTTCTTACTTTATTTTACTGCTCTATTGTGTTAACTATTTTCTTTTTTTCCAAACTACTATTTTGCAATGCAAAAGTCTTGCTGAATAAACGAGTTGAGATCTTCCTATTCTGTATTGGTTGTAATATTATTTTCTTCTTCTTCTTCTTTTTCTTTTTTTGAAGGTTGAGTTCTTGCCAAAGTTCAGTGTTAGGGGTATCTGGCAGAGATGGCGTGAATCATATCCAATTGATGGAACTAAGACTGGTGGAGGCATCACATTGTTTACAGGAGTAAGTCAAGTCTTTTTATTAAGCATGTGCATGCACATTAAACTCACTCAGCTCTGCAACCTGGAGTTGTTAATATACTGCAATCACACTGAATTATTCGCTTCTTGCATGTTATTTGGTTACAAAATCTTTTACTTTGTTTAGCCATGTACTATAAATCAGTTTTAAGGTTTGAAAATAACATTTTTTTAAATGTTGTAGACGGTGCCAAACCAGGGCCTATTGTCTTTGCATCTTACTTTATATTCCTTTATGCTTTGAGCTTCTAAAGATGTACCCTTTCTTCTATGCCAAGTTTTAATCTCTTTTTTTGATATTATTCCAAATCGAGTTCTGATTTTTTCATGGCTAAACCACAACAAAATGCTTTTATATCTTTTATATCTTATAGGTTCCAACGATGTATACTCGACTAGTACAAGGTTATGAAGCAATGGATCCAGAGCTAAAAGCTGCCTCTGCTTTTGCAGCAAAACAGTTGCGTCTTATGGTAGGTAGCCTTTTTTTTTTTTTTTTTTTTGGCATGGTATAGCCTGGAAATGCTTATTCATATCATACTAGCTTTGTGTATGAGTAGGACTTATTGCATTCAGTTCATTGACCTCCTGAGTTTACAAATAATCCTGAATGTACTGAAAAAATCTATGGGCTTCACAAAGCTTTAAGGACTCTTCCCACTTATTCTTCCTGACTTTGGCTGGGGCAGGACTCTGTTTAAATTTCTTATATTTTCTTTTTATACTTCTTTGGATCAAACTAAAGACAAGATTTTATCAGCTAAGATAGATGACTCCTCTAATGAACTTCCCATCTTTTATCGTTTGGTTGTCCACTATAATCACACTTTTTTTTGGTCTCTGTCTAGATTAACTTATGAGTCATATATCCTGTGGCTAAGAATATTATTTCTCTTTTATAGATGTGTGGCTCCTCTGCTCTCCCTATTCCTACCATGCAACAATGGGAAGCAATCACCGGACATCGTCTTTTGGAACGATATGGCATGACTGAGGTAGGTGAAATATAGTTTAAATTCCGTCCAAGAGTTGTCTTTTAACTTTATGAAGATTGCATTTGATTTAATACATTTAGTCTGTTCTTATCATAGATAACATTTGGTGTTTTCAGTTTGTCATGGCAATATCAAATCCCTTGAGGGGTCAGCGCAAGGCAGGGACTGTTGGCAAACCATTCCCAGGAGTGGAGGTTGAAAATTTTTCAGTCTTGATTATAATTTTGTGAGCTGTTTAATGTTTTAAAACTTATGAAGAAAGATTTTGAGTGTTCAGCTTTAATAATTAGCATTCCTCCTTAAGGGACCTAGTGAAGGGAGAAAAGAAAACATATGATATTAAATGGAAGGTTTTGTTAATGAGCTGTTTAATGTTAGCTTTTATAATTAGCTTACATGCTGAAGAGGAACTTTCATGGGGTGAAAAGGGAAGAAGACATAATACAGTTTGGAGGTTTTATTTACTATTAACGGTGAATATAAACACTTGGGTGCAGTTTTAATATAGCTAGTTAATTGTGAAAGGAGAAAACTGATGCATTTAAATTCTGTGTACGATGACTACTAATTGAGATGCAATTTTACTGGTGAAGTTTTTTAATATGAATTGAACTACTATTGGATGAGTTGATTATGAATTAAATTACTGTTGGATGAGTTGATTTTTTTTTTTTTTTTCCTGGACTTTATCTTTTTAATTTTGTGTATTGTAGGTAAAGATTCTTGCAGATGATGAGAGTGGAAGTGACTCGGAGGGGTTGGGTGAGCTTTGTGTTAAAAGCCCCTCAATGTTTAAGGAATATTGGAAACGCCCCGAGGTATTTCAGATATCACCAAGTAGAAGTTATGTTCATTAACAAGAGCAAGTACACATAAGAAGGATATGAAGAACAATAAAGTTCTGAAGAAGGTCAAATTTTGTCCCTTGACATAGTGATTGTTTTGTAGGTAACTAAGGAATCATTTACAGATGATGGGTTCTTCAAGACTGGGGACGCTGGTACAGTGGATAATGATGGATACTACATTATTTTGGGACGTAAGGAGATCTAAAACTTACATTGACTGTACTGTTATTGAGGTCTTGTCCTGTTTGTTTCTAACAGAATGCATCCCTCAGAAGAGGAAGAGAGGGAGAGTAAAACAGAGAAATTCTTGATATTCATATTTGACACATAATGAATATTAAATTTGCTGTGCCCGCCCTCCCGCCCTCATTATTAATTGATAGTACTTGTTTGTCAACATGCTGATAAAGGTTCATCTACCTTGACATGGAATATGCTTGGTGCATTAACTCTTCGCATGGTTCATATTTAACTGATATTGTTAATTTGTTATTGCACAACATTCATTGCTTCTGTTTTCAAAATACCTCATTTCCAGAAGATGCCTTTTCAGTTGCAGTTTTTAAATATGCTCGTAAGATTTTACAAGACTTGATAGTTTTATTGACAATGCGTAATGACTACTCAGTTCTAATTTCCAAATGAAAATGAGCCTCTTAGAATGTTGAAACTTGAAAGAATTAGAGCCCTCTGTCTTTTAGGGAGTTTATACCACCTTGATACATTATCTTCTAAACTGCACATTCTCATTGGCTTCTATTTTTTTCTTATGTTGTGTATCAGGTACTAGTGCTGATATTTTGAAGGTTGGTGGGTACAAATTATCAGCGTTGGAAATAGAATCAGTTATTTTAGAGGTAAGCAACTGTGGAAAAATGACCTACTCACTATATTGTTGTAGGATTTGTTGTTTCCCTTTTGATTCTCTGTCTAAAGAATGTCGCAAAGAAAAGAATCTTGAAACTTGTTTAAACACGTAGATTCATAATTCCAATCAAAACTCTCTTATTTGTGCAGCATCCAGATGTACAAGAATGTTGTGTGTTGGGTTTAGAAGATAAAGATTATGGAGAAATTGTCTGTGCAATAATTGTGCCGCATGTGGAAGCTAAGAAGAAGGGAGCAAATGAGTTGAGACCGGCTTTAACCTTGAAAGAACTCTGCTCTTGGGCTGGAAGCAAACTTGCACCATACAAGGTATTTACCTAATCTACCTTTCTCTTTGTCATCTACCATACTAGATTCATCCAGTTTCCAAAATCATGTTCAAGCTTTCATCTCAACTTATGGTCCCTCTTGTTTCCAGCTACCGACTCGATTGCTTCTGTGGGATGAACTACCTCGTAATGCCATGGGAAAGGTATATATTTTCACATCTTGTCAACTTTGTAAATTGCATGCATGCAATTTTATTTTTCCCTGATTTCATGTCGTTTGTCTTATTGCAGGTGAATAAGAAAGATTTGAAGAAGAATCTGTCTTCTGTATAAGAAATTGAATGTGGATTCAAAGTAAGGCATATGCATATATAGTGATATCATCTTCTTAGCATAGAACATGCTCTTTCCTCTTCGGACTCGGGCAAAGTTGAACCGGGTGTTACCAATCTTGGTCACACTTTGAGATTCCCTATACTAGAATTCTTTGCGTGTAAAATCCCATGTAACGTACTATTAGATAAAGAACAATAATTAAGCCAATTAATTTGTACAAGGTTCGTATGTGTTTTTCTAATATCAGACACTATTGATTATTTTTATTGAAATTGCTGCTCTGGATGTGATGAACAGACTACTGCATTGGGACGGATTTATTCCTATTACTCAAGAAGAAAAATGATTGATTATATAGTTGAAAAATAAATTAATGATTAGTCGTTATGAAGTTAAAAATAGTAATAATTGTAAGGTCCAATCCCATAATGGTTTAAAATGTTTTTATTTTATTTTTTCTTACTTTTTTTCCATCTTCTCTTTTAATGAGAAATTGGACAATTTATAGTAACTATTATTGAAAATATATTNTGCAGGTGAATAAGAAAGATTTGAAGAAGAATCTGTCTTCTGTATAAGAAATTGAATGTGGATTCAAAGTATGGCATATACATATATAGTGATATCATCTTCTTAGCATAGAACATGCTCTTTCCTCTTCGGACTCGGGCAAAGTTGAACCGGGTGTTACCAATCTTGGTCACACTTTGAGATTCCCTATACTAGAATTCTTTGCGTGTAAAATCCCATGTAACGTACTATTAGATAAAGAACAATAATTAAGCCAATTAATTTGTACAAGGTTCGTATGTGTTTTTATAATATCAGACACTATTGATTATTTTTATTCAAATTGCTGCTCTGGATGTGATGAACAGACTACTGCATTGGGACGGATTTATTCCTATTACTTAATAAGAAAAATGATTGATTATATAGTTGAAAAATAAATTAATGATTAGTCGTTATGAAGTTAAAAATAGTAATAATTGTAAGGTCCAATCCCATAATGGTTTAAAATGTTTTTATTTTATTTTTTCTTACTTTTTTTCCATCTTCTCTTTTAATGAGAAATTGGACAATTTATAGTAACTATTATTGAAAATATATTTGTAGATTTAAAAATTAAATTTGATCTGGATGAAAATATCATATTTAAAAAAAAATATAGTTTTTTAACAATTTATGTGACTGAGGACTATTGAGTGTGTTATCTTCGTATAATTAATTATTATTATTATCGTTATTATTATGAACATTTTTATGTCCCACCTACCATTGCATAAAATAATAAAATTCTTCTAAAGAATGATAAATAAGATTTCTGTTAAAATGGATATAAAAGTTTCAGGGCCTATTCACCAAAAATAAATAAATAAATAAAAGTTTCAAGGCCGAGTCAAAGTGACTCGTAGAATTAAAAAAGAAGGAAAGAAATTAAGCAAAGGGTTAAAAGGGTAAATTCATATTATACTAGCTGTTTCAGAAAAAGAGCAAACAATCTACCATTAAAGACGCTCCTTGATTATTCAGTGTTAAGATTAAAATTGATAGAAGATGATTAAGAGTGTCTTTTTTTTTGTCGAATCCCTAAGTCTCACCGGCGCCGGCACCGACACCTTCATCCCCAACGGCAGCACAGAGATCTAACCTCTCTCCGATTGACTTTCCTCTCAGCTCTCACCAACCGTCGTACTCCTTTAGGGAAGCTTCCCATTTTTCCAATTCTCACTCACTCTTATGTCTTTCATCCTCTCCGATCTCCGATCTCCAATCTCTGATCTGATCTGATTTTTATTTTTTGTTTTATATTTTATTATTTTACTTTTATATTTTCACAAAACTTCGATTTTTTACCTGGAAACAAACGAACTTATTTACTGTTGAAGAAGAGAAGATAGGATCATTGGCTATCAATGGCGGCTTCTGCAAAGACTCTCACAGTCGAAAATCCCACTTTGAATGGAGATTGGAAGGTTGTTTTACCCCGTCGTGCTAGACAAAGAAAAAGTTCTCTTGGAACCAAAACTCTGCAGCAGCAGCAATCATCTTCTTGGGCTCCATCTGATTTCGAAATCGATTTTGACAGAGAATCAAAATTGATGCAGAAGATGCAGATTTGCATGAATAAATTGGAGGTTTCTCAATTCTTTCTCAGTTTATTGGATCAAATTCACACCCCAGAAATCTCAGATTGCTTTCAAAGGATTTTGGGATCTGAATTGAAGACGAAGATGGTGATATATGGTATAGGAAGCATTGAATCCTATGAGTCCCCAAGATTACAACTGAGCCTGGCAATCTTGCTGAGAAATAAGTTCAATTGGTTTGGAGAAATAGAGGTTTTTGATCCTGTTCTTTCAGCTATAGAGACTCGAGTTTTAGAAGCTCTTGGTTGCTCTGTCTTGTCCTTAAATGAGCAAGGTCGGAGACTGGCTCAAAACCCAACATTGTTCTTCATGCCACATTGTGAAGCAGAATTGTATAACAATCTTTTGCAGTCGAATTGGGAAGCGGGGTCTTTGAATCGTATAGCTTTGTTTGGAAATAGCTTTGAGACATATGAACAACATGTCTCGGTGTTCAAGAACTCCAAAGTTGCTGAATCAGCTAAGCTTATATTGGGTGTTAGAAAATTCACAGATGAATTTAGAATTCAAACAGTTTCTGATGATTATTTTTGTGCTTTTCATGATTCAAGTTGGCATTTTTTCAACCCTTTTCCAGGTTCAGAAATCATTGATTGATTATAATTCTTCTGCTTTGAGAAACATTATGTGTTTGTAGCATCAAACATTATTTTTTAAGGCCTAGTTGTAATTCGAATCATATTTATTAATTAAATTTTCTTTCTGATAAAAATACCTTGAAATTTTTGCAAGGGTCAGTTTTAATCTCGGGGATTCATAGGATTCAATACTTCTTATACCATATATTACCATCTTCATCTTCTGATCCCAAAATCCTTTGAAATCAATCTGAGATAACTGAGGTTTGTATTTGATCCAATAACAGTAAATATCCATAATGTTTACTCTTATTTCAAATTATAAATAGACGTTTGAAACAATTCAAAAATACATTTATTGTTAGCAAGATGAATAAGAAAATAAAAGTGGTTAAACAAAAATCACTTGAGAGGTGAAATAAAAAAACAGTGCCTTTTTTTTTTGGTAAATAAAAAAAACCACAAAAAAATAATGCCTTTGAATTGTGGATAAAAGATCAATTTAATGTAAGTAAACAATTAAAGACATGACAAGTTGAGACTTTAGACCTTGTCTGCTCAAGTATTCGGAAAATAAAAGATTACATTTTTTTTAAATAATACTTGGACATAGACACCTAGTAGCCAACTTGTGCAACTGTTCTTATGCAGGTACAGAGAGAGAGGGGGATAGAGATTGACAGAGCGTGAGAAACAGAGAGGAGAGGGAAACAGAGCATGAGAGAGAGGACAGGGGAAGATGGGAGAAAAAAGAGAGTACAATGTGAAACATTTAAACTTTCTTTTTTCCCAAAAAAAAAGAAAAAGACTTTCTTTAATGTGAAATAAATTTATTCAATTGACAACTGGGAAACGTTTTAAACTTCTGAAAGTTACAAACTTACAATGTGCAAGTTAGCCAAATACAGGTCCTACTACTACTTCCGGTGGGGGGATAAAAACAGAGGGTTAAAAGGGTAAATTCATATTATGCTTTCTTTCTTTCTTTTTCTTTTCTTTTTTTTGGGTTAATTCTCAGACTATGCTCTCTGTTTTACAGAAAGTATTAAACAAATCTACCATTAAAGACGCTCCTTGATTATTCAGAGATAAGTAAAAGGAAAAAAATAAAAATAAATAAATAATGGAAGATGATTATGCGGATGAAATGGTTAGAAGCCTTGAAAATCTGTCGAGAGGCGTTGACGAAGCTTCAGAGATCGTGAGGAAGAGTGTTAGAGGTCTAAAGGTGGTCCATGCTCAAAAGGGTTTGCTTCGATGTAAATTTATAATACCTAACGATGTCTCAGTAAGTGTCGTCTACTTTCTATTAATCATCTATATCCAAAACTCAAAACCCACAACTTCAGTTCTATTTTCTTCATGGTATTCCTATCAAGATCCAATCATGACTGATTGGTTTATCGGGGCTGAGGATGCATATTTATATTATGGGTAATTAAAAAAAAAATGAACGAATTACAGGATCAAGATGGAAATTGGCATGTGGGTGCGATTGCATCCTTAATAGACATGCTTGGAGTCTCTGCCGCATACACTTCTACAGGTCTTTCCAGATTAACCGTTGATTTCAACATTTCTTACTATTCCACCGCTAAGATTCAAGTACCACTTTCTCTTCTTTATTGTCTTATTTCTCTATTCCTTGTAATCATATTGTATTTTTATATACTACATACATAATATATTCAACCAAAACATAGAATCCTTAAAGGACCCTGTTTCCAAATCTTTCAGTCGAAGGTGGGAAATGTGTATATATGTGTGTGTCTACGTGTATATATATATCAGCCAGCCTACTATTAGATAAATGTTAAAATTAAATCATAAATAAAAAGATAAGTTATTTAAATTCTGACATATTTCTCTGCTTATCGTTTATTTATCTCTTAATCTTTTAACTTTTGAATTTCACTTAACAATGGATATATACTCATATATACACACACACAAATATATATATATTACTATATATGTGTTTCCAGTTCATGCTTTCGGATGGAAATTTACCTGAAAATCTTTATCTAAAGTGAGTGAGTTTTTGCGTAAGTTGATCATTTCTATTTAAATGAATTGGGTTTGGATGGTAATGGAATGCATGGCAGGAAGAAGTTGAAATAGAAGCAAAGGTGGTATCACGGAGGGAAAAGCTAACAGCTGTGGTTTTGGAGGTTAGGAAGACAAAGGACGGACGACTTCTTGCAGTGGGCAGGCAGTGGGTTGCTTCTTCTACTTCTAACACCAAAAATCAGGCTGAACTCAGCAAGCTATGACCCCTCATTTTCGACCAAATTTTTGGTACTCCAGTAGTACCGTGCTCCCAAAACCCAAATATATGGCACACATTATATGAAACCCGCACATTTTTCTCTTGGGAATATTTTCTCGTAAACGTTTACTTTCTTCCCACAGTTTCTTGGTTTTCCATTTTGTTAATTCTATGTATTTTTTTGTCTGTCTGTTTCTGTTTCTATAAAACTTTTAATAGTATTATTTCTTGTAGTTATGTTATTCTTCTGGTACAATTTACTTTCTTCCCATAGTTTTTTGAGTTTTCATGTTTGTATGTATTTTGTGTTTTCTTTTAAGTTGATTCACTATTTTACTGGTTTCTCCTTGGTGGTATAGGGGATGATTCTTCTAGTTTGTGCTGTTAGAGAATTCAGCTGGTTCTCTTCAGTTCTTTTTTCCCAGCTTGATATATCCTGCGTTCTTTTTTTGTCTATAAATATCATCGTCTTGCTAACTTAAAATTCATAGTCTACCTTGCAAGATAGTATGGTTCATAGTTGCAATATGCTGCAATTGACCACTGGCGATTGATGTGTCAAGGTTCTTCACGGACAGATTTCTAATTTTCGTGGGTCTATTTGCGAACAAAATATTCTCATGGTTTTCCCTTCAATTCTGTAAGATTCACGAATATATTCATGATTGTTTCCTGTAAAATGGGTTTCGATTAATAGTTTCTACAACTTTGAATCTCTTCTTTCTTCCTTTTGGTTCTTCAAGAATAGATAGGTGATTCTTCTTTCTTGTTTATTATTGCATTTACAGCTTGGAATTTGAGAAATGTTGCTATACTTTTTCCCCATTTTCTTATTTTTATTTTTTCTACTTTCTTTTGGTGATTGAGGTTTATGCGCTTCATTTTCTATGAGTATCTGTTTCTTATTTATGAAATGACATGTGTTCCTTCTAGTTGATACAGCTTCTATATGCGAAATTGTGCTTTGTATAATATTGGTGGCCATTTTCTACTTTGTTTTACAGAACTGAAGGGAAAACCATGAGAATCGTCGCAAAGAGACCCATTGACAAGAAACATGGGTATTTAAAATCTGTTCGTGAATAAGCTTGACCCTTCAGTCACCAGTAGTCAATTGCAGCAGATGTTCTGCAACTATGGGACGATACTATCTTGCAAGGTAGCTGAAAAAAAATGGCAAGAGCAAAGGTTTTGGTTTTGTCCAATTGTGGCTGCTCGTAATGCTCTACATGATACATCGGTTAACAGGAAGATGTAAGCCCTGCCCTCTATTTGTTTGTTCCTTTGTTTCTTCCTTATCTATACCTCTCTTCTATTCTGAAAACTCCTTCAAGGATATAGATTTTTAGTTCACAAGATACATAGGTAAAGAATTTCATTGTTATAAGGTGGAAAGAGTGAAAGGTGGGGAATATAGCATATCATTGTTATGGTAAAAAAGTGGGGAATGAAACACCATAATTTCAAATTTTATGCTGTCCCTTGGTTGCAACCAACTTGCAGTTAGTTAAACAAAAAATATATATATGTATTATATTGTACTTATTCCCATAAAGTGTATGGGATGCAAAACCTTTAATAGAGTCTGCAATCCTAGAAAGAAATGAAACAATAAGTCTTGGCCATTTACATGACTAATTTTTAACCTATCACTTTTCAAAAATTTATTATTAGATGTATATTATTTTGAATACTTTTCCATCATCTCATAACCTTTACAATATGTAACCCAGTCTTAGTAATTGCTAATTTTTAGATACAGATCTTAGATGTTTCAGAGGTTCCCCGCAATCATATTGTTTCTAGCTGCTTAGGGCATTTTATAACAGCTCATATTCATTTCTTATTACAAATTCTATATTCTATCATACGATTGTTTACTAGTTTTTAAAGTAGGTTCATTATTTACTATTTTAATATTAATAATTGATTTGTCTATTAAATTATTGATTTGTCTCTTTTCTGAAGTTATGTTGTTGCTATTGATTTTCCATTCGCTTGGTGCCCCTTAGATATGTATCAAAATTTGTAAAGAAAGGATGAGAATGGTAGCTCATGGAGAGGCTATGGAGGCTGTCGAGGTGTTGAGTGGTTCACTGCAACGTAAACATACACTTATTCATCTCATAGTTACGAGCCATGTGAGGATATTCCTTGCCATAATTTTTAAGATCAAAATGCCCAAATTGTGATTTTGTTGTTGTTGTGTGTTTATTATAACTTCAACTCCTCTGGATTGGGGGTTTGGGGGTTGTTTCTTTGGTATTTCTATATTTTTCAGCCTGCAGTTTATGTGGCAGAAAGTGCAATAAGTTTAGGAACTGCAGGTTCTTCTGCTGATGGAGATCACAAGAGATTATTCAAGCCTCAGTTACAAGTGAGTCTGAATCAGCTTCATCGGTTCAGCAAGAAACATCTGACATACCGCCCACGATTGAGGTCGAATCCCAACTTCAGCTACAACCTTCCTCGTCGGATTGGAGCAATGTCTATGAGGATTCAAAGTTGGTTTACTACTTCAAAATTTTCTTTTATATTGTAAAGATGTATACGAGTATTCTCACATTTACAACTTTTTCACCATAACGATGTAAATAATTTTATAATAAATGAAAAAAGAAGAGAGAAGCTGAAAGGTGGTGCAAAATATGCCATGTAACTGTTTTCTTTCGATTGGTCAATCTAAGTTCATATAGCTCTTCAAAATGACATTGTGCCTTGAAAATACTTGCACTAAAAACAAATATCATGGTTAATGTTTATTACCAATAATTAGCTTGAAATTTATAGATTATGTTCTTGCCAAAATGCTTTCTTTTTTTTTTTTCCTTCCTGCTCAGTACCACTTAAAAGGATAGATTGAAGAGAAATAGAAGTAAAAGAGAGAGTGAAGCTGAAGGTGGTGCAAAATATGCCATGTAATTGTTTTCTTTTGATTGATCAATCTAAGTTCATATGGCTCTACAAAATGACCTTCTGCCTTGAAAATACTTGCACTAAAAGTAAATAAAAGGCTAATGTTTATTACCAATCCATTTTAATACAATACTGATTCTCAAATGAGTCCATAAAATATTAATTTCGGTTTTTCACATGGATAATGTTATAAATATTAAAATTTTAACTAAATTAATTTAATTAAAATATTATTAATTGATATGTTTTTTACATTATTGTTTTTATATTCTCTTGGATTTTTATTTATTTTTTCTTTTGGGGTTTGAAGAATTAACCAAATAAAGAAAAAGGAGCAGGGTTTGTCGAGAGTAGAAAGGGAGAAAATATTGAAGTGAAGAATGGTTAAGGAAGAGGAAAAAAATGATATAAAGAAATCTCGGAAATGGCTACAAGATCTTTCAAATGGGACCATAACTCACGAAATGGAAGGCAAATCTCTGGGAGGCCTGCAGATCGTTTCGGCCCGTAGAGGCTTTGTGCTCTGTAATTTCGTTGTTCCAACAAGCTTATCGGTAATCATTCTTTTCATTCACCAATTTCTTTGCTTTCTTTTTTAATTTTATAATTTATTTATCAGTTTTTTGGGCATCGATGCAGGATCAACGTGGAAATTGGCACGCCGGAGCAATGGCGACTTTGATCGACGACGTTGGAGCCTCCGCCATCTACTCCGCTGTTGGTCAAATCAAAGTGTCCGTCGATTTCAATGTTTCCTACATTTCAACGGTTAAGATTCAAGTACACTTTCTTTTCATTTACTATTTTTTATTATTATCTCTATTTTCTACATACGAACGCCACCCAGAAAGTCATAAATTTTCTCTGCTCTGCTATTTGACCCCCAAAAAAAATAAAAAAACAAGTTCAAGTTAATTTAATTGAAAGTGCTCTTTTTTCTTTTTTCTTTTTTATAAAAAAAGAAAAAGAAAAATTAATTTAATGACCAAGTTCAATTCCAAGTGGGATTAAATTATAATTAGTAAAAGTTAATATTGTCATTGACAGGAAGAGGTTGAGATAGAGGCAAAGGTTTTAGGCGAGCTGGGAAAGCTCACATCTGTTATAATTGAAGTTAGAAGGAAATGCAATGGACAATTGGTTGCTTTGGGTAAGCAATGGATGGCTAGCACTACCAGTAAGCTTTGACATCAATATCAATTCGACAAAATCTTATTTTTGTGTGTTCACGAGCTGGGCTAGGCCACTGACGAACAACAAGTAGGTATTATTACTAATATTCTTTTCTTATAGCCCAATTGTAATATATATCATCATTATTTTGTACGATTTACAAAGCTTTTCAGCAAAAACTTATCCATTTTGACTCATTTGAAAGATTGCCAAGAGCATATAATATTCTAGGACCATTACAATTTGTAATTTTGTACCAAGGAATAAGATTGGTTACCACCATGCCGGATTGCTGACAAGGGACACCACCATGCCGGATTACTGACAGGTGACACCACCATGCCGGATTCCTGACAAGTGACAACACAAATTCTTAGACCCATGAAATTTTTAGTTTATTTTAAAGTTAATTTTAACTCTAGCTAATTTAATTCAAATTTAGTTTTTAAAATTTATGATAATATATCTACAATTTTGATTGATACTTGTTCAATTATTATTTAAAAAAAATATTACAAATCAAAAATGTAATAATAATTATATATATCAACAGAAATTGTAGATTATTATTATAAATTTAAAAAATTAAATTAAATTTTAAAAACAGTTAGTTGAAATTAACTTTTATTTCCCGCGTCAAACATTTCTGCTGTCAAGTCTGCAGACTGCACGCGATTGTTTTTCAGCCTGTCGTTCTGAGCACGATTTATATTTTTTTCTTCATTCCACTTACATAACTATCAATACAAGCGTGTTACCAAAAAAACTATCACCACACGCGTATTACCAAAATAAAACTATCAATACACGTTTGAACTCGATCGGAGAAAAGGAATGGTTTCGTGCTGAACTTTGAAGATAATAAGTAGGTGTTTGAATGTTGATTTGGGTCAGCTAGTGGTGCTTTTTTGTTTTATTAGAGTTGATGTTGAAATTTCTTTAAAAGCTGCTCACGATGTCATTATTTATTCACCAAAAACACTAATTATGAACAAAAAACAAAAGAATTATAGCTGTTTGCAGATACTGTTGAAGAGATCAAATTGTTTACAAATGTGATAATATTTAATTTATTGTTTTAATCCTATATTCATTTAAAAATCTACTTATTTGTATTCAAATTATAAAAATATGTCACTCGTTACTATGCTACATCATTTGACAAATATATTTACGCTTGTAAGCTGTAATAGCAATAAGTAAATAATAAATGTAGAGGGAATACCTTTGCGTAATTCAACTATCATATATTTATAATGATTGTTATAACTGATATACAATATTATAAACTCTCATATATATAATCTTCCTAATCACCATGGACCGACTACTAATTAAAAGCCAAACAATAATATGGCAATTTAAGGCTACAAACAATTTCATGCTTTCTTGGTTTTCAATAGCTCATCCTCTCCCTCTTTTAAAACTTTCGTATCCTCCTTGATCCCATTTCCTAATTTTAACAACTCTGGTTCCTTGGACCTGCTTTGCTCATCCCCATTTACTAATTTAGACAGCTCTTGTTCCTTTAATCCATTTTGCTCGTCTCCATTTCCTACTTTTGATAACTCTTGCTTCTTAGAGTCAGTTGGGCGATGAAGATCCCCAACCTTAAACATTCCATCTGCGCAGGGACCATAAGCCCAGCTACAAACAATAAAATAGAACAAATTCACGACACTGATACCAGAAAGAACCCAATAGTAGTAGTCATAGTGACCCTTGTTAATGTTGCTTGAAACCCAACTCACTTTTCCTCCTCTTGAAGTATATTTATCCACCGAGCTTAGTATAGCACTGGCCAACAAATTTGCAGCTGCCAGTCCCAATCCAAATAGAGACGTAGCAATACTCGACATGCTCCTCGGGAACTCAGAGTAGTAAAACTCCATTTGGCCAATGGCATTGAAAGCTTCGGCCAAGCCATTTAAGCAATGCTGTGGTACAAGCCACAGTGCGGACATGTGCACAACTGCTTTTGCATTGTTCGTCAAACCTTGCTCAATTGCTTTTCTACGTCTAATGCCCTCGACTATTGCAGAAACTACCATGGACATGGTTGAGAGAAATATCCCAATTCCCATTCTCTGTTTAGTGCTAAGGTGAACGCGTTTACCTCTGATTTTCGAGGCTATGGGAATCACAACACGATCATAGAGAGCAACCCAGATGGTTAAAGAAATGATAGTGAACATACTAAAAGAGCCAGCTGGAATTTGGAAGCCGGAAGTGATATGTCTATCCATGGAATTAGCTTGGAGCAATGGGAATGAGGCCTGGCTGATGTTGATTGACATCAAGAACCCTGTAGACCATATTGGTATGACTTTAATGAGAGCTTTTAGCTCCTCTAGTTGCCCAACCGTGCAAAGTTTCCATGGATTTGAAGCTGAGCCATTCGGGGCTAAATCTTGTTCCGGATTTCTAATAGTACAAGCTTTATTTAGAAACCTACAAGCATAAACATCAGGATAGAGGCTCATCAGGGACAATATATTGTGCACCCACACAAAGTTTCAACAGTATAGATGAAAAACTTGGAAATGTACCTCAATTTGTCAGTTGGAACAACAGTTTCAGAGTCCTTATGATGGTATAAAACATGTGTGTTCCGAGGGGGAAGTGGAAGTTTTCTATTTTTATAAGCAGCTGAAGCTGCTTGTGCTATCCCAATAAACAAGCTCTTGTTGGCCTTCTCTTTGATATAAATAGAAGAAGCAAGGAAAAAAGAGAGAGCAGAGATGAACATGAGAATTGCAGGAATTCCAAAACCCACTTTCCATCCAAGATGGTCTTGAATGTAGACAATAACGGTAAAAGCAAGCACCACGGCAAGAGAAGCTGAAGCATAATACCAGCCAAAGAAGCTCTCCAAAAGCCTCTCACTGATTTGGCCGTCTTTTTTGCTGATCAACTGGTCAGCACCAAATGCCATAGAGCATGGTCTAATCCCACCTGCTCCAATAGACATCAGCAAGAAGGAAGAGATCAGAAATGCCATTTGACCAGATGAGGCCGATTTGCAGCTTTCTGTAAATTGGTCACAGGAAGGAGGCCTTGCTCCTGGAAGCATAGCTGTTAACCAAAGTAGCACCATCCCCTGTCAAAAACAATAATGTTTAGTTATATTATTTTGCTTTTTTTTTTTGGCAAAAGCACAAAATGTTCGATTAACATGTTTAATAAAAGGGCCATGCAATTGCGGTAACCACTACTTTTCCTTCTATGCTGAAATTTTTTAATCTACTATTAGCGATAACAATGATACATTTTGCAGTAAATTTTATGATTTCGACTTTGCCGCTTTCCATCGCTCTAATAACATGGTGTTTCACTAATAACATCAATTATCAAAGTAAAATTATCACAGGTTCAAGAAAAAGTGGGCAGCAAAAACAACAAAATTATCAAAGTAAAATTCAATCCGGTTGATTAATAACATGGTGCTCTTTTTCTACTGTTTAGATTTCTTGAGAAGAGTAAAAAGCACTATTTGACTGCAATTTATGATGACTGACAGTAATGAATACCAAGTGTGTGTGTGTGTGTAGCTAAAGCCAGACAAGGAAAAATTGGACCAAAAACTTGTCCAAACTAGTTTCATTTTTAATTTAAACCAGCCATGATCTGCACACAGCACATGGGTCTGGGTCTGAGTCTGACGGACGACCATTTTAATTATACATATACATATATAGTTAGACAACTATTAGTGGATCTTAAATGCGGAGACACAGATCCTAAATTTGTGAAATAAAAAGAAAATTACCAGTAGACTGAAAATGCAACCCAAGGCAATGGTGAGGAAACGACCGAGACAAAAATCAGAGAGGAAAGCCCCAACAATAGGCAAGAAATTGGTTGCAGCAGACCAATAGAAGAGAATGTTAGATCCTGTTGTCACTCCCAAGTGATAGTCTCTCATCAAGTAGAGTATCATGTTCGGAGTGAGTCCGTAGCTCGCCACCTTCTCAAATGCCTCATTCGCTGCATACCCAAATAAAATTATCAGAGACAGAAACCAAAATCAAAATCATTTGCAAACAAAACCCACTTCTGAATTCTAATGATGAGTTCACCTATAATGAACGGCATGGTTCTGAATCCACCCTTTGTTGATGTTTCGAGAACTTGAACACCATCTTCGTTGGCTGTTTCCATTAGATCTGAAGAGGCCTCAGTCTTCTTCATCTTCTCCATGGTCGAGAAGCTCAAGTCCTCTTCAGGAAGAAGGCCCAGAGATTGCGACAATAAAATTTTACTTGTCTAAGTGGTTTTTCCGTTTCAGCCTTAAAATCTTTGATCTTTGTAAACTGAGATATCTCTAATTGTCTGCCAAAAGGTCCAAAACTGGTGTGTATATATATAAATACGAAAGATACAGGAAGAGTGAGAACACACGGAAAAATAATATAAAAAAAAAAACTAATAAAATATTCATGAATGGAGTCCACATGCCATTATATGATTATTGATATCAACGTCCCTTTCTTGTTGTTTTCTTCTTTTTATTTTTATTATTAAGTACGACCACTTAACCAAATTTCTTTCAGTATCACTATTTTCACTCCCACGAAAAGGTAAAAATTTTAAAATTTAAAAAGTAAACAAGAGGAAGAACGAAAAACTGAGTGCGAGAAACTCGTACAATAATGAGTGCGTTAGGTGTTAGGTGTATGCATACAATATAGAATGGCAGGTTTCAGAGGAAGTAGGGATGGACGGTGGACCAAATATCTTTTTACTTTCTTTCTTTAATTTTGGGTTTTTGATCTCTCTTCCTCTCTCAGTTACAGGTCAAGATCATGGCAATTTTGGCCGCAGTTCTAAAGTTTCCACAATGATAAGACGGAGCGAATACCATTTTTATCATATTTTCGGTGGCCCTGAAACTCTGCCATACTCTGCAGGTTTCTGTTTTTCTTATGCAAAAGCTAGCTTTGCCTACATGCACGTGGACTTGTAACATGTTTGCACCTTGTTACTTGTGAGCTACATTTCGTGTTTCATCATTCACTTGTCAGCCTGCCTGCCTTGTCCTGGTTATATATAACTGTGAATTCGTCCATATCAGTGTCTATATTTACCGAGTAAATGCATATGAATATATACATTAAACAGTTGATATAAACTGTAAATTTGACAATGTATTGTATTGAACTGTATTCGTATCGTGTCAAATTGTATTCATTTGAATCAAATCCGTTAAGTTTTCGTGTTGAACTGTATTCGTGTCGTATTGTTTTGTGTTCGTGACGTGTTTTATTCATGTTTACTAGGCATGTACACGAGTATTTTATTTTTTTTATTTAAATTAATATATATTATCAAATGATAAATCATTACCAATTCATGTCAATTAAGCCTAATTACATATTCAAATGATATGTTAAATATTTTAAAAAAAATACTAACATACTAAAATTCAACATAAATAATAACTGTGAATTTAAAATATGTAAAATATTACGAATTAAAACTATATTAAATATTTATCGTGACTAAAAAACAAAATATGCATTTTAATTATAAATTTAAAAATATTCAAAATATCATAAAACAAGCTAAAATTAATTTAAAAATATTCAAAATATTATAAATCAAACTGAAATTGTACATCCAATATAAGTAATAAAAAGATAGAATCTAAAATAAAATATTATATAAATAGATATAAAAATTGTCATTTTTCAATAAAATAAAATATAAATTTTATAGTTTTCTAAAACAAAAAAAAAGTAATGTAAAAAGTTAACTATAAAGAAATAATTAAATTAATATTTTTTTATCGTGCTTTATTGTGACACATCGTATTAACGTGTTCTAATCCGTTTTCTTATCGTGTCTTATCGTGTGACACTGATATCAACCCAGTCCGATATCGTAGACCCAAAACTACAAATTATCATGTCGTTTCGTGTCGTGTAATGTTTTGTCAAGCCTACTGTCGTCCACTGCTAATATAGATTACGTCGCCCATATTAATAGTTATATATATATATATGAATTTTAAATAGTTGTACTGAAATAATCAATATTTATAAATAAAGTAACGTCGTTCATAAATAATATAATATTATCTGTAAATAAAATAATGTTG
>QANX01003356.1:0-18614 GCA_003254975.1 Ochetophila trinervis
ACCTCGTTAATTCTTGGTGTTTGGTTCTATTTTTCTTTAACAACTTGCAAGCAACAAAAAATAAACAAAGAGAGAAATAGATTTCTCACGTATATTGAGTGAAAAATCGAAAAGTTTTAAATTGTATACATTCATTTCACTTTTATGTTACCCGTTCAACATTTTTTTAATTAAGAAACTAAAATGTTTGATAGTTTTTCTTTTTCTTTTTCCTTGTAGTTCCAAGCTCCAAACATATATATTTGGAAACTAATTTGATCATTATTTCAGAAAAAAATATCACATTTAATTGTTATTTTTTAGAAAATAGATGTTCATATGAAATATTAGAATTAAACAAGTTTAATTAAGACTTGCAAATCATTTAAGGTATTAGTTTCCTTTAAGCCCACAAATGAGAGTAGTCAAATCTTTAATTTTTTTTATTTTCTTTTAAATATTAAAAACTTGATTATGTTTTTTTTCTTTATTTTATTACGTAACTTTTAAATATATAAAGAAATTACCTTTTTATTTTAAAAAAAAATACTATTTATCTATAATGGATAGTTAATAAAACTTACATAGTAGACTTTTTGAATAATTGTCACTAAAATATATTTTTTTTAATCAAAATTTTAGTATTAAAAAATAAAATATTTTTAATTAAAATTTATCATGTAAACTACAATCTCATCGGTAAAGATCAAACAAATAATAATTTTTTTTCTTTGGGGCCACAAGTTTTTAAGTATTAAAATTATTAAGTTTCCCAAGCACTTAATTAAATCCCAAAATGATTTTCTGAATCTCAAGTCTAAGACTCTCAAGTCTAACCCAAAAACCCTACCAACTTGTTCTCAACCTTGGCTAAAAGATGTCTCAGTTCTTGAATACAGGCCAGTTGCTTGCTTATCCTACGTATCTTACAAGAAAATGGTATTGAGGAATGAAAACAAAGGCAAAAAAAGCTCTTCAAGAAATGTCCCTTCAAGTTTTAAAGGGTCAAAAAGTTAATTGTCCAATCAATATTGAAAACCAATGCATATTAATAAGCAATGTCTTTCTGTTAATTTATTCATAAAAATCTCACACTAAAATCAATATTATCTTCTTTGTAAGTGTACAGCCTTATTTTTTTTATTTTTTTCATTATATATAATGCATATCTGTTTGTATCTTAGCTTGTCATTCAACAAAAAGAAAACATAAAAAAATTAAAAAATTATTTTCCCTTTTTAAGGTGCCAATGGACGCGGAGACTCAATGATTCATTATTTTCAATGTAAAACTAAAAATCATTTGGTGGGCATGCTATTTTTAGATAAATTGAACTGCCAACAATCTTATCTTCCTCGATGTAGAAAAGGGCCAAAGAATAAATGATGTAGAACTGGACATGAGATCCATATTTACAATTCTACATGAGGAGTATGTATAATATATTATATATTTTATTACAAAAAAATTAAAATTTTTGCCCTCAATATGGAATTGATTCTTTCTTTCTTTTATTTTCTTCATTTAGAATGCTAGTATAGTTAATTAAATTAATTGTTATTCCAAACCATCTAATTATTGCCATTTATTTTTGTTTAAGTACATACGGAAATCGTACATGTCAAGTATTGGAATATAAATCTTATATTTTATATAAATTAAATATGTATTGCTGCATTACCCCAATTATCAAATAAAATTAAATAAAATTAAAGAAGAAAATCTGGAAAATGTTATCAGCTGTCAACATTGCAATCATAAATGCCATCAAGATGGCATTTATTTATTTATTTATTTTTATTCACCAAAAAAATAAATGCCATCTTGTATCTATTTTCTTATTTTAAGTTGCTTTTGGAGACAAGTTTTTTTCTTCTTCTATTGGCCGGTTCCAAAGATAGCTGTAATACAGAGTCTGATTGTCTATTAACCGGCCAAGGTGCACAGCGAGCTGGTTCTCCTAACGGGAAAAAATCATTACGAGCTAAGTCTTTTTATTAAAATTTTAATAAGTGACAAAAATAGTTGATGTGGATTTAAAATAACTAATTTTTTTTTTTAAATTTATTGTTTTGATTTTTTGTTTCTATTCTTGCCACCTAAAGATTTTCCATTAAAAAAATTTCTTCAGCCAATTTTTCTATTTTGATTTGGTTAAATTGAAGAAAATTGATATGGTTATTTTAAATCCATATCAATTTTTTTTTACTTGTTAAATTTTTAATTGAAGAACTTTGTAGAGATAAATGGTCAGAAGATCATTTAATTTTTTCTCCCTTCTTAGTACTTGCAATGTTTATTTTTCTGTTTTACTTCTTCTTCTTCTTTTTTTTTTTTAAAAAAAAAACATTATTTATCTTTCAAACAAAAACTGTTGATTACACACAATTTTTTTTTAAAAAAAAAGACAGTAATGCTGCACGCACCAAATTATTTATTAAAAATATTTATCAAATAATGTGACATAGTAATCTGTTAATGTATTAGTTTACATATTCATATAACCAAATATAAACTAAAACATGTTTTAAAAAAATAGGGCTACAATACCAATTTTTTATTAAAAATATTTATTATTATTAATTGATATATTCATGTAACTTAAAAATTAATAAATAAAACCTTTTAACAAACATTTTGGGCACTGTTTAACTTTCTGAGTGAATCTCTCCCTCTCTCTCTCCATCCAACGTAGGTACAGAACACTACTGTACGAGATAGCTCTATAATTTCACTGAACCATGCTGTATAAAGTCTAGAATCTGCACAATATCTATAAAAACTGTAGGAGATAACGAGCATAAAGAATATAGAATATCTTAGCAAACCCTCCAATAATATCAAGTTAATATATATATAAAAGAAAAAACACCATTATAAAATAATGTTATGGAGTTTTTGTAAATGCACTATACCAGAAAGAATGGAAATGGATGGAAGAGAACAATTATCCTCAGTATAAGGTGCCTATATTTATTTTAGACAGATGACATTTCCACAAAATGCTTCTGCTTTTCTAATTTCTACACCTTTGAATTCTCATCTGACTGAGACATGGAACAGGGTTCTGATCATAACTCTCAACTTGGGGTTTGGCCAATCTCCATTTATCCTTAAATCACACAAGTGATTGGGTTGGTTAAAAAATGGAAACAATTTGTTTATGTCCTTTTTTCATTATTTTTTATTTTTTTTATTTTGTCAAATGTGAATATATTTTTACATTTTTTTGTTTGAAAGTTTTTTAGAAGGTGGTCATGACAAAGGGTTTAAAGATCAAGACAAAGTTAACACCCTTTTGACTGATCCAATCATTTGATTCCTCTGTTACAATCTTTTCTTTCATATTTTTTTTCATTTCTTTTTTATGTGATTTATTCCTCTGCCTTAATCAAAAGAAAATAAAAAATTTACCAAGCTAGGAATCGAACTTTCCGCCATCTAAATATTTACACTATAAAACATATTTGATTCTCTGTTTCTTCTCAATGATATTGACATATTAAGCTGGTACGAATTCAATTTTATTCAAAATTTTATATTACTCAATAACCAGACTAATAAAAATTAAGCAGCCGTTGATTCCCAAGCGTAGATTGTGACTTAATCAGCCTTCATAATCTCTTTTGCGGCCTTCAACTTCAACTTACTATAATCAAAATGCCAGGTAATGAAGTTCATATTTTGTTTTCTTATGTTTTGTTTACTTGTTCGTTGACACTCTATGTGCTTATCCAAAAGTATGTTAATTTAATCAAAATTAAGAGATTTTATATGACATATTGTTTGATTTATTGTTTGTTTTTATATAAGCCATGGAGATTCTTTTGGACAAATATCCAAAATGGAGGAGTAAAACTTTAATTAGTTTTTGTAAAATTCCATTTCCAGTGGTGTATGAGTGTATGTATTATATATTCAGTGGATAAGAGCTTCTACTTCTATGGTTTTGTTACATTTTAGAATCAAATAATTAATCAGACAAATTGAATAAGTGATATAAGATGAACTTGGAATATATTTCTTTTTTTCTGATAATTAATTAAAATAAAACTCAACACCAAGATTCTGATCATTAATTTACTTTTTCATTACTTATATTTTTCTAACTAGTTTTGTGCTGAATAGTTATTTTGTATCCATTAAAAGTTGCTTCTTGTGGATGAAATTTGTTCATCTTGTTCATACATGATCTTTTTTCAAATTGGGGATCTAATTACTGGGTTTTACAAGTCCACCATGATATATTTAGATAAATAAGAGAAAGAAACTGCATGAATATTTCTAGTAATTTCAGATACCCACTTTACAAGATGCAAAATCTAAAGGGAATGAAAGGCATTCAATTTTTTAAATTTAATTTTTCTTTTGAGACAAAATTTATATTCCATTTTATATAATCTTTTTTTTTGGGTTGGCCAAAGGGACACCATATGTATCGATTATAAGAATAATAAGAGATCTGTTTTTTCATTGAATTTATGCCAGTATCCCAATAATTTAACATTATTCCCGACTCCAAGTTTTTGAAAGATAAAATACTATTATTTGGGGAATCATTTTAACTAGTTGTTTTTAAAATCTATTTATCTCATTTTTATTTTTATTTTTTTTTAGGGTTAAGATACAGTCACAGTAACATCTTGATTCTACATCTTCAAAGTTAGGACACTATTATATTTATTCAATTTTTTATCTAGAGAAATATTTGTTTTCTTCTGAAAATGTTTTCCCTACTTTGGTTACATCAAGATAGCATTGGTCATTCCTATCATTTTTTTTAAAGAATAAATTAAAGGCCTTACATAGTATTTTTCTGTACATTTTTATTCAAAACCTAAACTTCAAGTCTCTATCGAATATGAGAGAGAATTTTTTTTTTTCCTGCTTTAAAATCTGAATTCATCATTTTTTTTCTTCTTACTTTGTTTTAGTAAAAATTTGATGCAGTTTTTGGATGCTGGCAAAGAAAATTGATCATCAATCACCTGTGGTTGCTAACAAGAAAATTTGAAGATTTGGCTGTTTTGGTCATCTGTAAATGAACGATAACAAGATTGATTGCCAAGAAAGAAATCAGCAAAACCATGGACTAATTTCAGATTGCAACTTGGAATACAGGAGGAGTCTTTGTTCTTCTCATATTTTTGGTGTTCAACAACAGCCTAGGAACATGGGAGTTTGGGTTCAGCAGCCCAACATGGACCAGGGAGGCTCACAGATTCAACATCTTGGCCATGGAAAACCCTCCACCACCATTATAAGCCGCTTCGAATCACCATCTTCAGCTTTCTATGCAACTGAACGCTGTATGGGGTTTCCACAGTATGAACATTGTCAAGGTGATTATCCTCCTTTAGCCTCTCAGACCTCTAGTGGAACCTCTGAGGGACACTTCCCTTCTGGCCAATCATCTGGAGACATCTGTTATTCAGCAGACCAAGCTGATCCAAATTTTGAATTCAGAACCTCTTTGCAACCAACTGTGAAACAGCCTCAACTCTGTGGCTTCCAATCAAATAGATCCTTTGAGAAATTCAATCACATTCCATGCAGCAGTGGGCAAGAGAGTAATCTCTTTGGACACCAACAGCATAAGCTGCATGGAGATAATACACTCCCTTTCAGAGGGAACTTTTCAGTTCCTTTCATAGAAAATCAGGATCATTCAGTATGTATTTTTCTTTCTTCTTCTTGAGAAAAAAATTATTTTATTTTTCTTTCTATCATTTGAGAAATTTGGTTTTGATTTTTATGCTTGTGATTTCTTTGCACAGCAGGTCTATTCCAGTTCATTCAGTTCTCCACTCACACACCTTAGCTTCTCCTCCTCTCATCAAGAGAAGCAGTCTCCAAGATTTTCCTCTGGAAATGGCTGTGTTACCACAGCTAATTCTTCTTCGAGGCCGCCAGTAATCTCGAGCAAAACAAGAATAAGATGGACTCAAGATCTTCATGAGAAATTTGTCGAGTGTGTAAATCGTCTAGGGGGTGCCGACAGTGAGTAATCTTTGTTTTTTTCATGATGGTTCTGCATATCATTAATGAATTGGCAATCACTATGTGCTAGCTGTTTTTTGATTCATTATAGAGGCAACACCTAAAGCAATACTCAAGCTGATGGAGTCTGAGGGATTGACAATCTTTCATGTGAAGAGTCATTTGCAGGTACTAATTTCAATTCAAAACATTTTTTTTTGTATGTTCTTCTGTGTTCTTATTCATTTCTTCTTTTCCCTATCTCTTATAGAAATATCGAATTGCGAAATATCTGCCGGACCCTGCAGAAGGTAGACCCTTTCCGCAGTTCTTATTAGTGTTCAATCTTGTATGATTATTCTGCTCTTTACCAGCTTCAATTAGCCATGGCTCTATTACAAATGTTAAGTGTATGTTCTGTTTGGCTTGGTATACATAGCTGGTTTCATTTCCTTACACTTTTGGAATTGATGGTAGATGGTCTTGAATATGTGTTTGTAATGTCTCCATGGAAATTGCTTCCCTGAGGAATAATGTTTATCTGTATTGTTCTATGGTAGAACTATTTGTCTTTCCTCCTCTTCGGTGTTAATGGTAAAATTAACCACTTTCAAGTGCATTGATGCAACAGAGATATTATGTTTTTGTATTAGTGCAGTTATCGGTAATAAAATCTTCCCCTAAGACAAAACTGTCCTGCCTAAATCAGAATCTTCTTAAGAATGGGTTTTTGAATATACAGCTTTCTGAACCTCTATTCACTCTTTTTTGTAAAGGGACATGAAAACTTAACAAATGTAAATGAATCAGATAATGTTATTTGCGTATATAATTGCTATGCTAGTAGTTCAATAACATATGACAAAAAGGTCTCTATTAACTGAACTTAAATAATCTGAAATGAGGGTTTGTTTTTTTCTGGTGAGGTGTGACAAGTCGAAGTTCTTTTGTCTTCTTTGTTTGTTTTTTTCCTTTTTGAGACTCTGATTCTAAATTTGGTATCATTGATTGGCTATGTATTGCAAATTTTAAAATTGCAAAGTCTGATTTGTCTGGATATACCTTGCATTCATTCATATGTTTGTTTATTAAACTACAATTGTTACTAAATTATTGGCTGGAGTATTTAGTATCAAACTATGCCATTTTTATATGTTTATCAGCCTCTGATAGTTTTAAACACACTTTTAACTGGCAAGTTTCCATCAACACCTCTTGTCTGAATATTGTCTTCTGCAGGAAAATCTGAAAAAAGAGCGAGCATCAACATTCCACCCCAGCTCGATGTGAAGACGTAATATGTTTACCTATTTCGATTTCTCAATCATTATGTATAAAGAAAAATTATTACCATTTTTCCAAATAGGCATTGATTTTCAATCATTTTTCTTGTTCCTAGTGCTACTACACTCTTACAACACTATGGTGTGAACTTTTCTGGCAGTGGCTTGCAAATCAGAGAGGCACTGCAGCTGCAATTAGATGTCCAAAGGCGTCTTCATGAGCAATTAGAGGTAATAGAGACTGCAAAATGATGTCTAAAACAGTTAAAAACGTTGGACTGTCTTGATGATATACAGGGGACTGAATGAAAACACAAACACGTGCATAAAAAAATAATGGGAAAAAGGGGTGGTTTAGGGTGAGTGGTATATGTTCCATGGTATAAGAATGTCACTTGTTTGCTTCTATGAAACAGACTCAGCGAAATCTACAGCTTCGAATTGAAGAACAAGGAAAGCAGCTAAAGATGATGTTTGATCTGCAACAAAAAACAAGTAACAGTCTCTTCAAGACTGAGACAATGGATATAACATCCCAACTTGATTCCTCATCAAATAGTCTTGATGAAGTTCAAGTTTCTATTGCTGAAGAATCAGGGAATACCCATTTTCTCTCTAAGATAAGCTAGCTTCCAAAAAAAAAAAGAGCAAAAATTTTCAATCTTCCCATAAAAAAGAAAGTACTCATGCTGTTTCCCCACAAAACTTCACTCCCTTTTCATCAGAATCAAGAACCTTATATCTCTTTACTTGGTGATAGAAAGAAAAAGCAAAAACTGAGGAGGAGGATGTTTAAGAAATTAGAAGAAAAGAATAAGCAATTGGGTACATATATTCGTATACATACCATACCATGCACGCATATTACTTGGCTCCTTGTATGTTTTGACAGAAATTTCTTTGTTTGGGCAAGTTTTGCTGTAACAATAGTTTGTTGTTACTATTATCAATATCCTCATCTTTTCATGTAATCATGCTTTTTTTTCTTTTTTTTTTTAAGACTTTCCACTCTGTAAAATCTATGTTGGTCAGTTGGTGTATGAAAAATATTGGGTTTGTGATTAGCAATCTAGACATGTACTTCAAGCTTCTAGTGAGACCATGTGTTTTTCTAAGCTCTTGCAGCTTCGAATTATTATTAAATTATTATTATTTTGTTTAATAATTTGAAATTTTGAATTGAATATATGAGTTTGGGCATGACATGTGAAGGTGTTGGAGTATTCTTTTTCAGCTGGCTTATCAATATAGTTTTCAAAAGCCAATGTCTTTTTCGACTAGAAAACAAACCTGAAGCCAATTTACACGAAAATTAATAATGGTACCTACTTCCAAGAGAAATTAATGTCTTTAATTTATGTATACGAATATATTGGTTTGATGGGGAAAGAAACTATGACAATGATAGGGTTGAAATTTAACTAGATGTTAATCTTGGGAACTAATGGAATATTCATTTGTGTCACTATAACGTACAGTGTCATGGAGTAAGATTCCTCTCTGTTTTGTCAAACTATTGTAATTTCTACCTATATATATACAGTCAAATTTGATATAAAACCTGACTACCGGGTTAATATTGTCCCCGACTTCCCCCCTCACGTGCTCAGCACATGTACACCCCCCCCAGATGTTTAATTCCCAAAATTCTCCCCTACCCCCCTCCCTTCCCCCGACTGCAGAACCTTCATTCGCGAGGCATCCCCAAAATTCTCCCCCCCCCCCATTCCCACCTCCCCCGATTGCAACCCTCCCCAGCCACGCTGAACCTCGCCGAGCCTCGCCCCCGATTGCCCAGATCTCGACCTCCTTGATCGGCGAATCTCCTCCCTCCTCAGCTACACCGAGTGATTGCCCAGATCCTCCGTCCCAAGTGGCGCACCACCCCGATTTGCAGAGACTAGCCCCGGCCTCGCCGAGCCTCGAGGAATCTCCTCCCTCCCTCCCAGCCGTGCATCGAGCCCGATCCACGCATGTTCTGAATTTTTTGTCTCATCTGCCTTTTTTGTAGAACCCGATTTTCAGTTTTAATTTTTTTTTCCTTTGTGGGCTGTAGACACTGTGTTCTGTGATTGGAAAATTTGTGTGACTCAAGTCCAGCTAGCAACTAGTGTTAAGGTTTACAGGGGTTTGATTTGGTTATAGCTCTTTGGATTTTCTTGACCAAACCTTTTTTTTCTCTGGTTCTGTGTGAGTTTTGGGAAGGGGTTTACTTTCTATGTTTAGTTTGATTTGGCTAGAAACTAGTGTTTAGTTTCAACTCCATATTCAGTAAACATGTATAGTTGATGTTAAAATAAATTTATCAAATTAAAGCTGTAATTATGAATTTCCTAGTAAGAGAATTGGAAATGCCATGGACTCTGGCTATTCTGCTAATATGTGGTAGTACTTATGTAATTTTTATAGCTTTGATATCAATGTGTAATTTTTGGAAAATTATGTAATTTTTATAGCTTTGATATCAACATATGTTTATCATGCATAGGAGAAATGTTAGTATATTGCATGGAATTTAAACACAAATCTACACTGAAAAATAGTGTAGGTTCTGAATTTTTTGAAATGTTAGTGTACTGCAACCCAATGATGACCCAATACTAGCTATGATGCTAGATATAGTGCAAAACCACTCTCCAGCACAAATATGGTCCTCCTACAATCACAAATTAAGCAAGCAATTCAACATACTTTCAATGAGCATACACAACACATATGATTATGCCCTACATAACACATATACACAAGAACCCAATAATATCATTGGAGTTATATAACACAATATAATACACACACGCAATCCAAATACCAACATATCCAACATTTAGTGTGGTCCTACCACATAATTGATACACCAACTGGAAAAAAATGCCATTAATTCTATTTGATGGGAAAAAATAAATAAAAGACATTTCATGTATCATTAATTAAAATAGACAAAACAAAAGGTCTCACTAATTAAAATAGACAAAACGAAAAAGTCTCACTAATTAAAATAAAGTCCATAAAAAAAAAGGGTCATAAACATAACCAATCCCATAAATTAAAAATATCATCAGGAGCTAATTTGAGTGTTTTAAATAAGATATATAATAAATTGGCAATGAGATACTAGTAATATTCTAGTTGAGCAACTGCAGTATTTATAGCACCAAGAACATCCATTTTTCTCTGCTCACTGCCTCATCCATTGGAGTCCTATCATGATTGAACATTAATCAATTGCCAATATTTTTTATCCATATAAAAAAGTGCACGAAATTGCCAAAAAAGTGACTGAACATTATGAAATATCACCTTCACTGCAAAATTCATTACTTGATCAACATTTCATAATCTTTTAGTTCGTCCTCATAAATTTGATCCTACAAATCAAGAATAATAAAAACTAATAGCATTAACCACCGCCTACAAAGATTAATTTAAAATTTTAGTATAAAAATGTACCAGCTTGAGAAACTAATTCGCCATCTTCACTTGATGAATGCTCATTAACATCTCGATCATTGATTGTGAATCTAGATAATAAAAATGGAAATAATCAGAATTTAAATGTTTCAATTTGAACTTAAATGGAAACAAAAAAATAATTATAAATTTACCTTTCTTGCAACCTAGGACAATTTCTTTTGTCATGTTGTTGCCCATGAAGTCCACATCCTTTACAAGGTCTTGATTTCGGAATTGATAATCTTTTGAAGATTTCAATCTTCTCCCACAACCTTTTGATCTCACATGCATTGGATTATTAATACTTTGATTATCTTTTGTTCTTCTGCTACTTGATTCAGGCATTCCAACTTTGGTACCATTAATATCCTTAACTTTAACACGTAACAATTCAAATTCACTCAAAATGAATTTAGTAGACTCGGTAGTGAGAGATCCATCATTAATTAAAGTTGAACCAGAGGTAGATAAACATGCATGCCTCGTCACCAATGACATATCGCTGTCATCATTCATTACTTGATCATCGTTACCCCACAGTTCACCAACATTTGCACCTTTTGTCCACCAATGCAGTATGTATTTGCTTGGTAAAAACATGATCTGTTTAACACGAAAAAATGCCAACATATGTCTGCATGGGATTCCTTTGAAGTCGAATAACCTACAACTGCATGACAAATAGTATGTATACTTATTATATGTAACATGTCGACTCTTTGATGAACTACTCCCAGTTGCCTTTTGCACGGTATGGACATCACACACATCATCCTCAAATGTACCATTTAAAAAATATGCCGCACTTTCAAACATCTCATCTTGAAACATTAAAAAATTTCTCTTTGTGTAAATTTTGACCATTTGTGTCTCCATTGGGCACATGGATTTCAACTTTGGTTGCTCATTCACATCAACATGATCTGCAACTAACTCATCATGTCTTTGATGATTAATTGCTCTATTAAAACGTAAAATAAAGTCCATCAGTGAATTTTTGTTTGAGATGTACCTTTTGAAAAATGCATGTGAACTTTATGCTCTTTGACTGCTCTGGATCCCTGCACTGAAGATATGATTAAAGTATGCAGGAATCCACTTGCTACGGATTTCAAACATTTGATGCAACCATAGATTGTCTTCTAGGCCTAGTTCTTGTATCAATTCTACCCAACAACTTTCAAATTCTTCAGCAGTCTCAGAATTGAAAATGACATTTTTAAACAACATATAGTTGTCCCGATAAAGCACAACATCTAATTTTTAATAAAATTTCATCAGAATGTGCCACATGCAGAATCGATGATAAGTTGATGGCAAAACTTGAGCAATGGCCTTAGTCATTCCATGATCTTGATCAGTAATAATAACCTGAGGTGCACCCCTAAGCATAGCATCCAAAAACTGATTGAATAGCCAAACGAAAGATTTACTTTTCTCATCACTTAACAAAGCACATCCGAAAATGATAGTTTGACCATGATTGTTCACTCCTGCTAAATGGGCAAATATCATATCATATCTGATAGTGTTATAAGTTGTGTCAAATACGAGTATATCACCAAAAAAATGATATGATCTCCTTAAAAACGAATCTGCCCCAAAGCATCTGACAAGCCTATTTTCATCATCCAGTTTATAACTGAAGTAAAATGCTGGAGTTTTTTCTCCCTCAGAAGAAAAAAATTATATTAACAATTCTGCATCAATCTCTTTTTTCTCATATTTCACTCGATGTACATAGTTTCTTAAATCTCTCTCAGTTTATCTGACATTTTGAGGATTACCAGCTTCTATTTCCATCACTCTAATTTGTTGACAAGTTGGGATATTTGCTTATGCTAACTGTTGGCTCAAAACTCTTTTGGCTACCGACACATTCCTATGTGACCTTAACAAATGCACCTTAGTTGGAGTTGCAAGAGAATGATTATGCCCTTCCACAAAAAGACTAACAACCCATTTCGATCCAATTTGCCACTTAACCACTGTCATTTTAGCTTTGCAGCCAACTTGAATAGTTCCTCGATTTCTTTCATCTGATCTTTCGACTGTATATTTTTCATTTTTTTCATAATAGTCATTTCTCTGCCCTTCCTTAAAGCAAACAAATTGTTTCCACACCAGCTCACTTTTTTTTTCTTTTGCTATTATTAACTCTTGTACTAAATCCACATTGTCTTGCTGTAACATCCCGTCCCGGGAAGATATTGAAAATTTCTCAAAGTTGACTGAGTTGACCAAGTTTAACCAAAGAAGGGCTCGGGGTTGACTTTTTGTGTGAGCGTGCTATGGTTTTGACTGTGGTACCGTTGCGTAGAGTTAGTCGATACGAGTTCGTAGACTAGCAGCACGCTCGATTCGGAGTTAAGACCGAGAAGTTATAGTTAAATTTGTGTGAGTGGCAATTTGGTAATTTGGTGGAGACTGGACTTAAAAGGACGAAAATGCCCTCACCTGTCTTTTTAAAAATTCCAGAAAATTCTGGAAAAGCTGGATTTTTCCCCCCCGAGCCCGACAGCCACGCACCACCGCGCCCTTCGTCCCTTCGCCGGCAACGACCATTTCCGGCCATCCCAGGCCGGAATCTGCTTGGAGTTTGAAGCCGGCGACCTCCCCGACTCAGCGGCACCGGCGAGGACCCGTGGGGACGCCTGGATCGCCAGAAATCAAGAGAAATCCGGTCAGCTCCTTTTGCGCGATCGCTGGATTCCGGCGAGAGATCGGCCCGTCCGCCGCCCGAGAAAGGTTGCCCAGGTCTGGCTCTACCTTTTCCCTTCGAAACCTGGCCGTGAAACACCGTGAAGTCGCCGGAAAACGGGGAGAAGCTGGCGAACCCGTGGCTCCTCTGGTCGCCGGATCCCGGCGGTTTCCGGCGATGAAACCTGTTCCTTTCCCCTATTTTGGACCCTCTGAGTCCGATTCCGGCGTTCGTTCGTCTCAAATCTCGTTCGTTCGGGCGGTATGAATGGAGGAAGCTCGGCCGCCGCTTTCCGGCCACTTTCCGGCCACCACCGGCGGCGGTTGGACGAAGTAAGTCCATGGTTGTGTTCCGCTTTTCTCGAGCTTCGTTTTGATATATAATTTGTGCATTATATATTAGTATTGAAATTTATCCGGGTTGAACCTTGTGGGTAATAACTGTTAAATAGGAATTGTTGATGATTGATGATATAAACGGGTGTATAATTGTGTGTTGGTAATTACTGTGGATTGAATTAGTTATCCAGAATTTAGGGTTTGATTATTTGATTGAAGTCACGTATGTTAATGACGGTTACGGAAATATTATATGTGATTATTGCACTGGAAATGGTAAATAAATCGTTGTACAAAGAATATAGGAATATGTTACATAATTGTTTTGCTATGAGCTGTAATTAATTGCTAAGGGAATTATAGCTTGAGTTTGGCTGAATTGTTGTGTGGCTGATTGAGAGATTAATTTGATTGGGTATGTGAGTTTGTTTTTATTGAATTAATTATCGGAACTACAAGTAGCTTGATCCCTTTGAGTAAGGGTATGTAGGCAGCTCAGTTTTCATACTGAGTCCAGCTACGGAAAAAAAATATAACAGATATATTGTATTGCGAGTGTTGAATTAATTACTGAGATGTGGTTATTCGTGTGGGAATTGCGTGCTGGTAGAATAAATATGGTTTAGGACTGGTTTTCCTTGCAGGTTTGTAGTTTTGCTTTTGGAAGTGTGAGTAAACAGCCGAAATGCTGCCGAAATTTTAATAGAATTTCCGGCAGTAGAGAAAACCTTTCGGTCTGTTGGTTGTTACCCCTGTTGAAAAAATGGTTTAGCGGACTTTCACGACTGCTTGGGGCTTAGTGGCAACATTAAGTCACGCAGGCAGGACCCAAGCGGGTCGGGTCCTGTCACTTGCATATACATTATAAAAGTCGAATGCCTCTTCTACAGTTGAAAATTCCTGATTTATCCTTGGTTTGATCTCATCTGCAACTTGTGGAGTAAAACACTGTGTTTCGCTATCATCTGACATGTTGTTGCAACAATAAGCTAAAATTTCTGAAAATCATAGAATGAGTANAAACAAATACCACACCAAAAAAAAAATATGCAAAGCATTATTATTTGTCATTATTAATTCTATTTGTATTCCTTAAGCTCCAAATTACCAAATATGTATAAAAAATTATGCAAAACATTATTATTTATAATTATTAATTCTATTTTGTATTTCTTAAGCATTATTATTTTCAAGTTGTCAAATTGGGGACCAACAAAAACATGCAGTTGCTTTCAAGCTCCATTAAAGTTGTCCGTGGAGAGCCGGGAAATTTGCTCCATTAATATTCTATTTGTATTCCTTAAGCATTATTATTTTCAAGTTGTCAAACGGGGGACCAACAGAAACATGCATTTGCTTTTAAGCTCTTTTAATGTTGTCCGTGGAGAGCTGGGCAATTTGCTCCATTAATTTTCAATAAGCCATATGAACGAACAAATTGGGGACTAACAGAAACATGCAGAAACCATATAAACGGCAATATAACAAATTTTTCAATCACAGAACGAGAAAATTTCCTTTAAACGAACAAAATCTCTGATTAATAATATATAATAGGCAACAAAACAAATTTTCCAATCACAGAACACAAATGTGTACAGCCCATAAAGAAAAAAAAAATTAAAACTGAAAATCTGGTTCTACAAAAAATTTAGAACCTACAAAAAATCGTTGATGGGCTGCGCAGGATCGGGGCTCGGTGCGAGGCTGGGGAGGGATGGAGGAGATTTCCCAAGGCTCAGCGAGGCCGGTCTCTGCAAATCGGGGACGTGGGCCACTTGGGACGGAGGATCTGGAGAATGAGGGGATTCGCCGATTGGGGAGGTCGGAATCCAGGCAGGGGCAAAGTTCGGTGCGGCTGGGGAACTATCAAGATCTCTTTTATTTTTTACCAAAAAAATATCAAGATCTATTTCATTTATATAAATATTTTTCTTTGGTTCATAATTTTCTATGAGTGAAATAACAAATGGATGTCACTTGATGTCACATTTGTTATACCGATCAATTGTGTAATGCAATGATTATATTTGGTGGATTAAATAATGTAATTTTATTATGTAATAAATAGATTATATGTCATTGATTGGGGACATCCACTTTAATTTGGCATATACAGCAGAATAGCCTATATATGTATATCTTATACAGTACATGTGAAATTCTTTTGACTTTCTAATTAATTTAGTACATATTATTGGTTTCTTTTTTTTTTTTCCTCAAACAAAAATGATATTTTAGTTATTGTATGTAAAATAAAATTAATATCCTAACATTGCCCGAACCGGAAATCCAAAATTTTATAAGGAAAATTCATAAGAGTGCCACTGGAATTGTGTTAATCACTATATATCACAAACTCCAGAAACTGACAAAAGCCAATCATTGATTTGATTATTACTTTTAAATAGGCTGGTTTCATGGCTAATTAATGTCAATTTCTGGTGGGCTGGTAAATTCTAGCCCACCAGGGTCAACACTGACTAGTAAATTCAATCTGTATGAAAGTGTCGTCATTGTTCGCTATATTATCTTCATTGGATTCCTAGCTAGCTAGGATCTTCAATTTCAGTTCGATAGAGTCATTTTGTTGTCATTCTGTATTTATATATGATTGTTTTTTATATATAAACTTTTTTCTAATTAAGTTTAAGTAGATTATGTTTATTAGAAAAAAATAAAAAAGTTTAATTATTTAAACTACTTTTTCATTAAGTTTAGCTGTTAAAATTACAAAAGCTGCAGCAATTTTACCTGAGCCACATGTCAGTAGCATAAAACCCCCTATTAGGTAAAATAATTATAATTTAACCAAAACAAAATGGTAAAATATTTATAACAAAGTCAATTAAAATTGGAAAAATTCCAATATCCCGTAAATACATGTAGACCAAATTTATTTATTTAATTTCTGTCTTGTTCTTGTAAAATAATGCTCTTTTTTTTTTTTTGGGCTTGGCTATGATTTATTCCTTTGAATTGTTAACTAGAAGTTCTCATGTACTACACAATTATCAGACCAGATGAAGTACAAGTGTACTAAATCTAGATTATCACGTTTCACCAAAAAAAAAAATCTAGATTATCACGATTCACGACCCAGGACACATGTAAAAAGGTGGAATCTTATAATTTGCCTTTATTAAATTAATGCTGAAAGCATATACATACAAACATACATACATATATATATATATACCTGAAATGATATTTAATAAAATTAAAATGCAATCTCTATTAGATTCTTTTTCTCTTTAACATAATTTATAATTTACAATCTCAAAATTCTTTAAGTTTTTGACATTGCATTTATAAACTCATAATTTTTTGCTATTTCATTGTTCGGATTCAATTTGTGGCAGAGCATTTTCATCAATAAAAAAATTTGTGGCAGAGCAAGTACTTTTGTTTTTTGGTGAAATCATAGCGAAGTACTTGTATTTAGGTATGAGGGTATAAAGTTTATAAAAGCAATTCATCATTCATATATAAATTTCGTAATTGTTTTTATAATAATAAAAAATAAATAAAAGCACTAAAATGATAAGATGAGCTCATATGAGGTATAATATATATAAAAAATAGTATAGATTTCCTAGAACAGAGTACCTGGATTCTTTTTATACAGAAAACAATAAAATAATAATAATAAAAGTATGTAACATTTATCAGCAAAATTAGACATGGATCGTTCTTTCCAATTTTATGGTACTCCACCGCCAGCAGACGCCATGGAAATGGAATCATCATCATCAGTAGCTGCAGCCTCTGCATTTTGTGCTGCAGAGCAATCTGAAAGTAATTACATGGTGGGTTTTCATCAACAACATAATAAGCATATTCAAATTGATGATCATGATTATCTATTGTGCTCAGAGCTGGTGGATGAATATCATGATTTACAAATCCAATTTTGTCAATATTCTGGGACTAGTGCTGGGAGATCAGCGATCGACGATGATGATGAGGAAGCTGTCTTGGATCATCATCAGTTTCAAGTAACTAATTTAATTGAATAGCCTTTTTTATTTTTTATTTTTAATGTGTTAGATTAATCAGTGAGAAGTGAGGTTGGTCTAGCACCCACACTTTTGAAATAGTGAGTTTCAATCATACTCTTTTTCTTTAGTTTTAGAAAATATTATAATTCTGCCTATCAAAAGTAAAAAAAATTAGCTTATTATTGTTATACTTGATTATTAATTAAGATATCAATTATTAACATTATTTACAGGGACATGAGCAGAATAGTTGGTCAAAATCTAATAACAGGGATATAGTTTCTGCTGCTGCTTTGAGAAGTAAACAGCGTATCAGATGGACTGAAGATCTCCATGAGCGATTCGTGAAGTGTGTGAATTACCTTGGTGGCGCTGAGAGTAAGTAGATTGGAAGTGTTTCTGCTATATATCAATTACCAGAATTATATATATATATATATATAATTATTGTTTAAATTACTAATAATCATATATAATCAGAGGCAACTCCGAAGGCGATACTGAAGCTGATGGGCTCAAATATGCTGACCATCTTGCACGTGAAAAGCCATTTGCAGGTATATATACATATATATAATTAAACACTGGTTTCTTAATTTGGTTATTTTTTGCTTTAAGTACTTTTTCTTTTTTTTCATCTGACCATCAAATTCTAGCTGAAGCTCATTTTGATTTCTGATTATTTAATGTGGCTCATTTTTCTTTTGCTTGAGGAATTAATTGCAGAAGTATCGCACTTCAAAATATATATCAGAATATACACAGGGTAAAGCCTTTAATTGTTTTATATTTTGTTCTTCTTTGGAAGTGTTTTTTTCATCATTATATGTAAGGGCTAACAGTTTAAGGTTTCATATGATCAGCATATTTTTTTTTTTTTTTG
>QANX01003357.1:0-43895 GCA_003254975.1 Ochetophila trinervis
ATTAATCCAACCTAGACCAAATCAGAAAAGAATAAATTTTCTTATTAATTTGGTTACAAATTAATAACTTTTTCATTTATAATAATGAATTTGGTGGCAAAGTTTTTATTTTATTTTAATTTTATTTTTAATAAATTGGAGAGAACACTACAAGAAAAATATTGATTAGACGACGATCATCAATTTAGCATTTACGACGAATTTCATGACTAACATCGTATTAAATATCAAGCAATTTGAATTAATATATATTTATTAAATTTTTTTAAAACAAAAACAACTGGAAAATGGTAAAACGTCGTCCTAAAATTAAGTAATTACGACACACAACAAAAAATGGTCGCCATTGCAGTTAATATAAAATAAGTAAAATCTACGTAGCGCCGACGTGGCAACTTAAGAGGACGGTTTTCTAACGTCATCTAAAAACATAAAATACGACGGTCAAGACCGTCGTATTTAAAAAAAGGGCACCGTTTAAGGTTCCAAAAAAGACACACAAAGTTCATCGAAAATAAGCACCAAAGACGACGCACATTGTGCAACGTCCTTACTCTTGTAATGTCAATAGAAATGTGCGTCATTCCCTTTCTAACCTTTTAATGTGAATAAAGCCGCTTATTCATCATCTTCTCCTTTTTTCTCATCTCAAAAAATGGTAACTCTAACCTTTCACCACCACTGCGACTTTTGAAGCTCAAAACCTGTAAAATCCAGATTCCCAAACTGCTCAGATGCATTTAATCTCAACCTCTGGATTCCAACTCCATCAAACCGACTTTGAGAAATTTTGGGTCGCCCTTTCCCTGCTCAGCCGTTGCGGTTTTGTCAACTCGGACCTCGAATCTCGTTCAGTGAAAGCTTCAGCATCTTGTTTCTGAGTTTCGGTCACTGTCGGAACCAATTGAGGGTCAAGCGGTTGCTGTACTATGCAGGTCTTCTTCCCAAGTTCGATGATTTGGCACGGATCAACTCGAACTGGGTCATGGGTTGCACCTTCCATGTGTTGCTGGAGGCTAGGATGGAAAAATATGGAAAAATGAGGTTCGCTGCGGATAGCGATTCAGAGATAACAAGCAGGTTTCGCTTTTGCTTGATTTCTGTTCTCGCTGGGCTTCGCTGAAAGAGGTTTTTGGAGGTAAGACGGAGGACTTGGCGGCTCTGAACGTTGGGTTTCCTCCACTTGTCGACGCAGATGATGGGATTCGTGCCAAAGGAAGCTATGCCGAAGCTCAGGTTGCCCACCTAGTTTTGTGAATCAATTTTGTTGAAGCTTATACAATACTGGTTCAAGCTTATAGGAAAACTGGTATGCTTCAACAAATTTTTTTTTGTTATAGATTTTCTTCTCTTGTCGGTTCAGTTATTATATTTCGAACATGGATGAATATGTAAAAGAATGAATCATGGGGATGGATCAAGGAGTGGTTGGATTTATAGCCGGTTCAGGCGGTTGCAGGATCCAGGTTCGCTGTTATCGACCAGTCCAGTGTCAAGAATGGGAGCTACGGTGAATTTGTTGTCGTCTTCTTTTAATGGAGGTGGGCTTACACTATACACCTTGTCCTTCGTGTTTGATGCGTTGCTGACCAAATACGATGCGTATTGTCCGTCGTGCACCCACCAAAGAGGATGCACATTATACCATAATACGACGCGTTTTGTTTGTCGTATAGTTTTGAATTAGCCATGTGGATCTTACGTGTTATGGCTAGAAAGACAACGCTAGAAAACCATCGTATTTGATGCTAATGACGACGGTTTTTGTGCGTCGTGTATTCTTAGGACTTTTTATGACGCTGCTTTAGACGATGATTTCAAACCGTCGTCTAAAGCCTTCATGATGACGTTTTGTGTGCGTCGTAAGAAGGGTATTTTTTTATTGTGGAAGGATTTTGTTAAATTTGGTGGCAAACTTAACTCTTTTAATTTAATTGTGAAATTTATTAGTATGGGTATCCATGCATTGTTATTTATATGCACACAACATGACATCTTTTATATATATATAGTAATCATTCTATGATTTTTTATTTTGAAGTACTTTTGATGTGGAACGCAACATAAATTAACCATGTAATTGTATTTTGTTTCTTCCAAATATTTGAATTTTTCAAAATACTTCTAAAAGAAGCCAACATATGGATTATTGTAATCAATATTGGTTTTTCCTTTCTTCCTATTTTTCATTTGGTTGAACATTACTAATGATGTCATTAATCTGTGAGGAAGCGCTCCTTATAATTTGTAAGAATTAATTCAAACTTCTTTGACCTAATTTAGGAGTCCATTAATTAATAAAATTACTTGCACTTTAATACTTCTAGTTTTGAAAAATTATACTTTTGAAATTTAAGGATAGATTCGCACTCGAATAATTGTCTAAAGAAACAATGACTTTTATCATTAAACTGCAGACTTTAAAATTTTAAATTTGTTTCATTTTGATCAAATTGGATTTTACAAGCTTAAGAGATTTGCAATTTAGGCAATCTTTTTTTTATCATAATTTTGTAACCAATTCTAAATTCCACTACTACAGAAATAAGCTATCGACGACGGTCTTATTTTTATAAAGACGTCGGTTAACAAAGAAAACCGACGTTGATACACTAATACGATGGTTATTAACTTTGGCAAGTAATAAAGACGACGGGTTTTCGTATAAAGAAACAATCGACGGTTATAAACAAAACCATCGTCTATAATTTAATCAACGACAACGGTTTATTTATAAACCGTCGTTTATAAATCTCTAAGACATGTGGCATCCACTTTGCTGCCACGTTGTAGAGAATAGACGACGGTTCCTAATGGAACCATCGTCGTTGATTAAATTATAAACGTTATGGATATAAAAAAAAAAACAAAAAACGACGGTTATAGCTTAGAACCGTTGTTTTTACCCATTCCTAAAAAAAAATTTTAAAATAAAAAAAACCACTGGCCTGGCTCTGGACCCGTCGTCTTTATCAAAACGGCGTCGTTTTGTAGCCATGTTATTTAGGTAAAGACGACGGGCCTAGCTTTTGTCCGTCTTTTTTAACTCCGTGTTTTGTTCTTTACACGTCTCTTCCTCTCTCATTTTCCCTCACTTCTTTAGAAACCCTAAGACACCCGCCGCTGTTTGCTCATCTTCTACATTGTGATCGCTGTTCTTGATCTTCTCCACTGTGGTCGCCGTTCCTCATCTTCTCCAATGTGGTCGGATTACTTCTTCATTTCACATAATATTTGTGATTTTTAACCCAAAAACTTTAAGGTTAGTGCATGGCAATCTATTTAAATTGTTTTTAACAAATTGTGAATGCATTATTCCATGAAAATGTTTGAATCTGTGCATTGAAAAGTTTGAATATTGAATATAATGCATATTTTGTTTGAATATTGAATGTATTTGTTAAGTTGGTTGTTAATTTGTATATTGTGTATATAATCGAAAATTGTTGATATATATGAAACCTGATGATATGTATTAAACTTGATGATATGTATGAACTACCCGTGCATATATTGTGTGAAAAATTGTATATGAGAGTTTTGGTTTAATTAGTAATTTTGTATAAGAGTTTTGTAATTAAAATATATTTAATATTTAATATAATTTTGTATAAATTTATTTAAAAGCCGCTGAAAAAAAAAACATAGACGATGGTTTTATGTAGAAACCATCGTCTATGTTGAAACATAGACGACAGTTTCAACATCAAACCGTCGTCTATACTTAACATAGACGAAGATTCCAATCTTAAACCGTCGTCTATAAATTTACCCCGTGGCGTCCATGTGGCTTCAGCGTGGTTTTAGACGACGGTATGGTCCGTCGTAGTAAAGTTTTAGATGTCGGTTTTTAACCATCGTCTATGTTTTATGAGTATCAAAGATGCCTCATTAGATAACGGTTTGCTGTCCTTCATGTATACACTTAAGACGTCAGTTTTTCACCGACGTCTATGACCCTATTTTCTATTAGTGTTATAAATTGATTTGGCTCGGACCTATTAATTATTTTTTAAAAATAATAATATTTAATTGTTAGTTATTAAATTTTATTAATCATACGACCGAACTACACAACACATTGATTAATAAAAATAAAAACTTTATCAGATGGTATGGAAACAAGTATTATTTGATAGAACTCGATCATGATCATGGGTTAAAATCTTAAATGTCTCCATGGTTCAATAATTGCCAATATTTGGTCCTATGTGACAAAGGAACAATACAACAGAGAGATAAAGTAGAAAGATAGGACAGTCTTCAAACTCTGAACCTTTAAGAGTAGGCAAGTACACTGGTTTGCTTTGTTTTAATTTTCTCTAACTGTCATATCCAATATTTGTTATATATATTTAAAAGGCTATTCTCATTTTACTGGATACTATAATAAAGTCATAATTATAGATGCCCTACATATATATCTACAAATTTGAAAGGGAAGCTTTTCAAAAGGAAAAAAAAATATATATATATATATATTAATAATAAAATAAATTATTCCTCAAAATTAGATACAGAAATCTAACTGCAAGGTACAAGACCCTTCTAATTCCACTGCTTAATGATGGCTGCCAACTGGAGGACTGTGTTAGTTTTCAAAAGATAATGGATAGGAAGCAAAAATGAAGAATGGATTATAAATATGCCATGTGGCAGCTGGGCATTATAACGTTCATAATCCTAAACAAAAATGACGGTTTGCTCTGGAACCGTCGTTTATAGTCTACAACCAAGACACATGGCATCCATGTGTCTTGGGTTATTATAGACGACGTTTGTTGGTGTAAAACACAACAATTAGTTGTTTCCTAGTGGGCGAGCGTGCCACTTCAAACCTATAACAGTTCAAAGAAAAGAAAATATGCGCCAATTGAATCAAACTTAATCAAACGATTGTATTAATTATGGAAAACAAAATAATTAAAGTTTACAAATGCCTTCGAGATCAAAGGACTTTTAAATAAAATATTATACTAAGAACAACTAATAACACTTGACTACTCGAAGTAAATTCTAACGAGAATCAACTAAGTAGTCTATGTTGTAGTAGTGTGTTGATGCAGGGATCCTTTCAATGTTGATGAAGCTTTATTTTATAAGAGAAGAGATTCCAGGGTGCTTGATGCGCTTCCAATGTGGGACTTTTGCAAATTCTAATTTCCAGACTAACTATTTATACTTGAGAAATTCCATATACTTTTATCTTCAAACAATGTGGGACAAAGCTAATCTTATCCAATATTCAAAATAATATTTGAAATAAATCAAATATTAAATTGAATATTTATGGTACAAACAACGTTTGATGTGGGAACCGTCGTTTATAACCTACAACACACATGACGGGCGTTGTTTGAACCACCGTTAATTCTTTTTTTGAACGATGAACAGTTGTCTTTATCACTCTCAAAGTTAATATCAACGTCGATTGTCTATGGTAACCGACGTTTATGTAGAATTAAAAGACGTCCTATATGACCTCTTTCTATTGTAGTGTTGATTTTTTTTTTGTTGGGGTGAATAATTGTGAACTTGAGATTTGCCATTAGAAAATAAAACAACTTTAAAAAATTAAATTGTCACGGCAGAAACTATAGTTAAATTGTTGAGTAACATGGAGTGTATTTTGATCCACAAACGTTGTTGAGTTATATGGGGGGGCGCTTGTGTGGGGAATAAAATAAACCTAACCTTCCCTTAGGTTTATGTTATACGGTGTTTCTGCAAAAGCAAAGGCAAGAGAGAATACGATGCACACAATAATTTTTTAAGGCACGCACAATCTTTATTTTAAAATTGTGCGTATAGAATATATGTATATATATATCACCTTTACGATTTTTAAGTTTAGCCATTATGGACTTAGGTTCCTGCTCATAAGACAACTAAGTGTCAAGCAATAAACTTGATTAATTTAAAAAAGCAAGCAAACAAAATAAAGATAACACATGCAACAATGAAGTTAAAAATAAATATCTTATGCTTCATGAACGTGTTTTATGCTCTCTTCTTTTCATTTTTTGCACTGTACTTTTAATTTTTGAGCATACGAAGGTGTGACCGTGGGAAAGTCTGGAAAAAAGGTAGGAATTGTTGATATTTGGATATTGAATTATATATAGATTGTATATAATTCGGTTATATAATTATATACTATATAATTTGGATTAATGGTGCATTTCAAGTTATGTTGGTTCTGGCTAGTTAGCATGATGTTCATGTTTAAGCGCTTATAATTATGGAATGCTTGATTTTAGACTTCTTTGAAAGGGATAGTGTTAATGAAATTAGGATTGATTTGCCGATCTGAAGTATTTGGGTTTTATGAATTGTATTTTGAGTAAAGTGTGTTGTTTCTAGCTTTAGAATAATGTAAATAAAATTTGTATTTATTGATAGTAGTTATGGAATATATTATATATATATAGATTCGATTAATGAGTGGATGAATTGTGTTTTGGTGATTTTCTTTTGAGTTTAAGATTGATTAATGATTGCTAATGTGCTCTTTTATTATTATGTGGATTTTGGTTTATGGATGCGTGGTTATAGAAATTGTGGAATTGTGGGAAATGTGGAGATGTTGTACGGTAATGTGGATGGTGATGGTGATGATGCTGGAGAGGGTACCCTTGATTATATGAAAGCCTTTTACACGATTCCTAGAGACTAAGGATCGTGATGATTGCACCCCATTCCCACCACGATGCCTTGGAAGAAGGATCGTGATGATGGTTGCGATACCATAGTTACCTAATACCCCATTCCCGCCACGATGCCTTGGGGAGAAGGATCGCGATGATTGGTTACCCTGATTGTGATGTATAAATGGAATTGCTTTGTGAATTTTATATTTATTGGTTGTGAATGTAATTGAATTACTGGTTTGTCATAGAATGACTATGGAATACGATATATGTGGGTTTTCTTTTATTTGGTGAATTTGCAAGTGAATGATAATGATGATTTGCTTGGGCGATGGATTATGCCGCCAAACTATAGTGTTATTTATACGTAGTTTTTAATCCTTTAAAATGTGTTAAGTGGGGAATGTATATTGATATTTATGCGTAAATAAACGAATGTTTATATATGCTTGTTGATTTTTGAATCGCAAGTGTTATCTTCGGTTTGAGATATAATATGAACTACAGGTAGCTTGATCCCTATTAAAAATGGTATGTAGGCAGCTCAGTTTATACTGAGTCCAGCTACGTTTTACTTAAACTATAATTGTTTGAGTGTTAAATTATTTACTGAAAGATAGTCTCTGATTGGGAAATGTATGCTGGTAGAGTGGATATTGTATAGGAATGTTTTTCCTTGCAGGTTTGTAATTATTTGTATTTAGGGAGTGTCAGAAAAACAGACGAGATCCTGCTGAAATTTTTAATAAAATTTCTGGCAGTAGAGATATTGAACTGCTTATTGGCTTAATAGAAATATTAAATCATGCAGGCAGGATCCAGGTGGGTTGGGTCCTATCAATTATCTTGCTCCCATATTGTTCATTTACATCAATCCTTAGTTTGAATCAATATGATCATCAACAACTTTCGTAGAAGCTTTAACTGTAATTTGAAAACCTAGTGGAATATTAAATTGTATATATTTAGTATAAGCTTTTAAGATCCAAATGAAATCGAATCTAAATTTATGATAGATATGACAATCATTTTGCTATATTGTGCACAGCAACCCTGCATGCGTATGCGACATACATACATAACAAGAATTAATTTCTCCAAATATTTCGAGACAATAGGATATTATAATTTAATATATAATATTTCATCAGAAATATCATATATAGCATACATATCATAAAATGAACATAAAGTTTCCATATTATTAACTATAATGGCAATGATATTATTCCACACCAGGCAGCCTTATTAGCATACGATAAAAGTAACATAAGACGTTGCCATATTTCAAGGCATTATTCCACACACCGTAGATGCATGCATGCATATAATTTACTTATAAATATAGAGAGAGAGAAGTGGCAGCTTGGCAGTCTAGACTTTGATGGTAATTTCTGCCCGAAGTAGAGGGAAATCTCCATCACCAATTGACGCATGGGCCAAGGCTCCAAAGTCGTTGCTAGATCTTTCATTTGTGGATATGTCCAGCTCTTTTTTTATCTCGTCTCAAACAACGGGGATTGATCTATGGAGTAGAGTGTAAACCTGCATATGATCAATATCATACATATATAAATACAATTATATGTCTCTAAGCATGAATTTTGACAAAACTAATATACATATATGAAATGAAACAGATGTATATATATAGCTTAAACATTAATTAGTTACTTTGTTGCTCTGGTGATTCTGTGGAGAATTGTCCCACGCCACAATCCAATCAATAGCATTTGGGAGACGATAGACGACACCCCCTGATGAACCATTAGCAGCAGCGACATGAATAAACTTAACCAATTCTCCATTGGGGATCTTAGGTGGGTATGGAACTGGTCCAGGGCCACCAGACCAATTATACTCCTCACTGAACGTTAGAGTGTTTCCAGAGGCATTGTAAAGTTGGATGAAAGTGAAACCGTCGCTAGCCATGTCTTAGATCACCTTAGTTACTAAATTTTGAAAGTACGAATAAAAGTTGCACACATTCAGTTTGGTCATTGTCTATGGAATATATTATTATGTATATATAGAGAGAAAATTTGTTCTAGCTCTAACTAGTCCAAAGGTACGTATACAGTTCTGGCCCACGAGGCAGGTTGGGTAATTAATTAATTCAAGCAAAATTTCCACACGCAGGATTCTTTGTTCACACTTGATAACGTATTGTTTTATATTCTCTTGTTAATTTCCCTTGACATAATTTTTTTTTCTAAAAATAAAAATTGTCAACAACATTTTTGTTGATAAAATAGATTATCAGTGTCGAATACGGGTTATTAGTCAAGCTTACATTACATAAAAGTAGGTCGAGACATTTAAGGCTACAGCATAGATGACTCTGTTCTTGTCCTATGCTTATCACTTTTGAGCAACCACTTCTTATTTGACATCAATAATAGCAATAGGATCCCTAAACAAGTATAATTAGTGACAAAAGTCATTTATGTGGTAATTAAAATACATATTTATGTGATATTTAAGACGCCCATGTATGTTATAATGCCAATTTATATAGTAATTGAGACGCTCACTTTTTGGTAAGCGCCTATTTATGTGGTAATTAAAATGTCTATTTATGTAGTAACCACCATTTATGTGATAATTAAGACACAAGAAGTACATGCCCATTCGTATTTAATGTTAGAGTGCATGAGGTCAGCAAGAGATAGTAACGGGGCAGGACATGAGATAATCTATTCCGATAATCTCCCTAAATGATATAAAGTACTAAGTTTGAGCGTATTCGATATTTGGGTCTGAGACCCAAACTTTATCATTATTGTGGGTGTGCTGTGTTGTTGTGGTTGTGGGAATACATGAATTGTATTTTCTTTGTTATATATTATCATGTCCAATAATATTTGTTATATATATTTTAAAAGCTATTCTCATTTTACTGAATACTATAATAAAGGGAAGCTTTTCGAAAGGAAAAAAATATATATATATTCCTCAAAATTAGATATGGAAATCTAACTACAGGGTACAAGACCCTTCTAATTCCACTGCTTATGATGGCTCCCAACTGGAGGACTGTGTTAGTTTTCAAAAGAAAATGAATAGGAAGCAAAAATGAAGAATGGATTCCTGCACTGGAATCCAAACAAACCTTTTACAAGATATCTTAACGATTTACATATATATATATTCATGCTGAATTGAATGTAACTATTAGAGCAAAAGGAAAACAAGGGAACAAGTAACTTTCATCTAAATCATCATCATATCATATGGAATTATTAACCAGATAGCTAAATCCCGGTTTGTGGGTTCTTTTGTGCTCAATACAGTCGTACTTACAACAAAAGAAAAAAACATAAAAATTGAAACTATCTTCCTAATTAATAACTGCAAAGGTACGTATACAGTCATAAAGGTCCTACCTGGAAGGACTAGTAGTCGGGCAATAATTACCATATATCATCTTAAATATGTATTTAATTCATATACTTATATCAAAATGACTCTGGCCCACGAGGCAGGTTGGGTAATTAATTAATTCAAGCAAAATTTTTACAATTGCTCATTTGTTCACACTTGATAACGTATTGTTTTATATTCTCTTGTTAATTTTCCTTAACATTTTTCATTCTAAAAATGATAATTGTCAACATCAGTTTTGTCGCTAAAATAGATTGTTAGTGTCGAAAACAGGTTATTAGTCAAGCTCACATTATATAAATTAGGTTGAGACATTTAAGGCTACACCATAGATGACTCTGTTCATGTCATGTGTAGACATTTAAGGCTACATGATGGGATGCAATTTATATATATTTTATATACCTTAATACTTGATTTGAGCATGTTTTATTCACTTAAAATGGATTAATTTATATTTTTCTATGTTTTAGGTGGATTTGAGCTTAAAGTGATGAAAAATGAAGAAACAGTGGCAAAATCGTAATTAAACAGAAAAACTGAAGAAGCAGTGGCAAAACCGTAATTAACTGGACGTTGGCAGCAAGGCAATGCAGCCCAAGTGCAGTACCCAGGCGCCTGGCCAGGCGCCTGGATGGGCGCGAATTTGGTCCGTTTAGGCACGTTTTTGTGTGTTTTGTAGCCCTAGGTTTTTAGTTTAAATAGGTTTAAGTTATCTTGTAATAGGGTAGCCGTTTTTAGAGCAAAAACAACAAAAAGAAAGAGTTTTCTAACAATTATGAGTAGCTAAATCTCTCTCTTGGGAAAGAGTATTGTTCATTGCTAAAGTATAAGGTGTGAGACATTGTTTATGAGTTTTAATTCAATTATATTTATTCAATTTGTGTTCTTCCAATTTATTTGTCTATTATTCAATTCTCTTTGATTATAATTTGGATCCGTTATAATTATTTGTAGATTGGGTATTTGCTAATTAGGAATTCAATCGTATTGAATGTTCTATGTTTAGTAGCACTTTGATTTTAATAATTGCATGCTAAGCTTTTGTTAATTTCTTAGGAGAATGCATAATAGATTAAAGTTTTACAACGTTTGTAGGACTTGTTTATTGTTGGTCGCTATTGTTCTTAATGCTGTTCTGATTTAATTTAGATCACGTTGGTTTAGATATTTCAGAATTATGATTAATTTACGATCGTATCTGAATTAATTAATTGTGAGAGTTAGAATAAAATTGGCCATGCTATTTTATTCAATCCAACATTGAATGATTATTTTTGGATATATTTTTGTCTGTGATCACCTGTTCTTTAGCAATTGAAGATACTCTGACCCAAGGTTTTCTCCTATTGTTATTTTCGGTATTTATTAAATTGTTTTCTTTAATAATTGAATTTTCCAACATAAAATCCCCCTTTTGTCTTTTTAATTTTACTTTAATTGGAATAGATTGAGTTTGATTATCAGTCTCTGTGGAATCGACCTGAACTTACCGCTACTACGGTAGTGTTTGAATTCAGTAATTAATTTTGGTGTTTACGACACGCATCACTACACGTGACAAATTTGATTAAGCGTGCTCCAGTGGAAGCATTTCTGAGATAGATGACCCCTTGGGAAGTCTGACCAAAAACTCCATACTGTCTGATGTGCGGTGGCTAAATTGGAGACAATATTGGTTGGAGAGAGAGTGTGGCGTTACATAAATCTATTTAAACAAAAAAAAAAAAAATCTCATCTTGGGTCAAATATCTAAAAATATTTCACTACTCCTTGTAGCAAGAATTTTTTATTTATTATATATAATTGTTCTATTGCATGGCATAATGTACTTAATGAACTAGCATAAAAATATTTAACAATGTTAAAGAATTTTTTTGACATTACACCATATCATAGATTGTTTAGCTTATATTTTTTTATTATAAATTAGAAAATGAAATTTTGGAGTGAGAGAGGTTCGAACATTTAGCCTAATATTATACTTCTAGTGATTTTATCACCGAACCAAATTTACATATGCTACTTAGCTTATATTTATATTTGAGTTAGCAGAGATTAAATTATAATTATGTATAAAATAAGTTTTCACTATTTGGATTATAGAGATTGGAAAATGAGAAACTTCCCCAAGAGTTTTAAAAGTCACAGTTTTTTGGCAATGATTAGAAAGTTTTATTTCTATTTGGAAAAATAATTGGGAGTTTGAATATCCTCAAGAAAAAACTTATCAAATTATTAATAATATATTTGGTTTTATAAAATATGTATACACATATTCGGAAAGGGCCACCGATTGTTTTTGTTGAATCTCGAGCAATTTAATTTCTACCAGACCGAAGGATGATTCAGAGACATAATATATTAATCTTAATTAATTTTCCAAAAAATTCCAAAGAACTTTGCTCGGGATGTCCTTCTTCGTTATATGTATCTTGTAGTTATATATGTTTAAGCTAAGATACCAATGGATGAAATGGTGGATATTAACTGGCACAAATGCACCTGTTCTTCATTCGTATTTTGTATTGTAATAAAGCTAATTAAAACACACGTATATTAGCTTTTAATTAATTAATTAGGTGGTTAACCACCTTTTTATGACATATATGTTCCACAAATTTAGTCCAATTAAGGATGAACATAAATAGAACCAAACCAACTCAACTGGAGCAATTTAATTTGGTCTGGTTGAAATTTAGCTCTTCAATCTATTCGATTCAGTTTAGAAAGTTTTGAATCCAAATCAAAACTAATTAATTAATAAGTTTTTTAATTTTTTAATTTTTTATTATTATTGTTATACTTTAGACTATTTTTAATATTTAAAAAATTTTAAAAAAAAAAGTAATAAAAAAAGACATGCAATGGGCTAAAATTGAAATCAAATCTAACTAAATTAACTACAATAATTGGTTTATTTGAATGTTCAATTTGATTTTGGATGCAAAAAATCAACCAAAAATTATTTGAACCAAACTGACATCTACTCCTAGCCTCAATACTCGTGTATATATGGGCATATATAGATAACAGCAATCAGTCGGTGATAAACAGAATAATATTATATTAAGTTTTTTTGAAAACCAAGAGTGAAACTATTTTGAATCATATCAGTGATTAACATTGCACTAAGATCATAAGGGTTGGAAGCTAAATTTGAAGAACAAAAAGAGAAAATACAACCAGAGCTGAGAGATTTTTTGGCTAACAAATAAGCAAACCTATTAGCATTTCTAGCATTCCACTTCAAAGACCAGCCATGCCTATCCTAAATTGTCTAAATTTCAAAAGGTCCGCTTTGGAGTTTCAGCCATGAGGCTCACAATTAGAGAGAACCGCTCTAACAACATCAAGTGCATCCGAAAAGAACCAAATATTCCGCCACCTTGAGCCCTGGGGTTGGCTGCTTCCACTGCTAGCCCCAGACTGTCTGGATCTCTAAAAAGTGTTACCTCCATAGGCAACCCTACGACCGAAACGTCCTCCAGATCTGTCGCTGCTAGAAGATCTCGAACTGAAACTGCCTCTCTTTGATGACCCCTGGCTAGGTGTGCCAGCAGAAGAGTCATCAAAGGATCGACGCCTCGAAGCGTGTAAAGTCAAAAGCCTTTCAAACTCCAAAGCAGCATCTCTCATCGCCTGATAGGAAGTATAGGATGCACCACCAATATTGAGAGCAATGTCAGAATTCAATCCGTTCAGAAACCTCTGCATCCTGGAATAGTCATCCGCCACCAAGGTAGGACATAAATCAGACAACTCTCGAAACCTCTGCTCATAAGCTGAGACTGTCATAGACCCTTGAACCAAACTCTCGAACTCTATCCTCTTTGTCTCTCTAAAAGCTGGGGGATAGTACTCATTAGTGAAGGCTTGCTTAAACTGCTCCCATGAATGACGTCGGTTTGCTCGCTCAGTCACCCACCAACGGCGTGCGTTGCCTTCCATCAGAAGACCAGCGATCCTAACCTTATCCTCATCTGAACAATCCATGCCTTTCTCGATGATCCTCTCTAAGTCACCAAGCCAAGACATGGTATACTCGGGGTCTCGATCCCCAGTAAAGCTAAACGCACCAAGCCTTCTAGCTTGCTCAACTGACGGACCAGAGATACTCCATCTCCTCAAGGTCTGCATCAAATGCTCAAAAAGGTCCTCAGCTAAGGTTGGCTCATCAGAGTCTCTCAGCGTGGCCTCTAGAGCTTGTGGTCTACCCCGTCTTGGAGGCATTGCAAAAACAAGTATCTATCAAAAGATTAAAACAATGAGAACTTTAGCACTGGAATAGGGTGCACTGAATGCGCAATTCTCTAGGAAAGTAAACCTAAAGCTCTGATACCAAGCTAACAGGACCCGCCCCAAAAATTCATCCAGATTATCTGAAGAGGCCCCACTTGAGGAAGATTCCACCAGAACCCTTCGGGGTAGCCAACAGAATCCTCCTCCGAAAGGGGGTTAAATAAACGATAAAACAATAAATAAGGCGAGATGTGTAAATAAGATATGCATTGCAACAAATCAACTAGCCATACTGAAATAAATATCATAACAGTTTAGGGAGAAGGTGGGAATGTCAGAGCCACTAAGTGAGATAGACAAAAATATAAATAATACAAATCCAACAATAAACAGAATAAAAGGAACAGGGTCTAATACATGAGAAGAAGCAGTAGCGGAAGCAATAAGCGAATGCGATATGCGGATGCGATACCAATGGTAGCTCACGAGAACCTGGAGCTAGAACCTAGGGAACGAAGTTAAAAACTCAAAACGTGAGATATAAAATCTCTGTGAATGCTCCTAGGTAACTACAAAATATAAGCTCAGTAGTTAAAATTATTTTCACTCAAACCTCACGTCACTCAGTTGTAAAGATCCCCATTTTGAAAATCATTTCGCAAAACCCTCAGTTTTATCCCCAAAATTATTAAATCACTATAAACAGTTTAGGGGCGAAAATGTAGTTTAAAACGATCATTGAAATCACATATCAATCACTAGAACAATAAATGCAATTCATAAATATTTAAATGATTGTCAAACACATTTTCATAACTAGCAAGCAAGTGGGTCACAATCCGAAAACCAAAGGTCATGGCCCACGATCCATGAAATCATAACCATCAATTTAAAATCAGCAATCAACCAATATAAAACCAAACCGGTACCACAACATAGTATCGTGCCGTGTGACCCTTAGCGTCCTGACGACGTCACAGGCGGGGGGAGGGGGGTATACTCATCATAACGAACCGGCGTCCCAAATCCGTCATGGCAGGATCCTCATCATCTCTCTCTCGACACGTGTCCGCAGCAGAGGATGGCATAATATAATAATAATAATAATAGCGCGCATAATAATCATACATCTCAATCAACATCTCGATACTGTGTGGTACTCCTCAAAATCATTTCTAAAATCATCCATTATATCAACAATTTTTCAAATCCTTTTATTTTTAAACCATTTTGCAAATCCTTTTATTTTTAAACAATTTTCCAAAAAATCTTCTATTTAACAAAATTTACGAAAAACAATCAAATATTTTGAATATCAAAAATTTGCAACAAAATTTCTTAAATTCCACAAAAGCCACAATTTTCTTGAAATTACCATTTTCTACAAACTTGCGAAAATATCCAAAATTTCATAAATCACCAAATACCATTAAAAACACCAATCTCATATAAATTCCATTAAAATCACAAATGCATATATAGTTTAAATCATCAACCATTTAAATCAACATATTATATATTTAATAAGGCATAATTTAAAATGCACAAGAAAATCCAATCAAAACAAATCATATGCGATTAAATCATAATAATATGTAATCCCAAAATGTTTAAAAAATAAATGCACTCACAGATCTGAAGCATGCTTCTGCTGGATCTCCGGTCCAACCCTTGATCGTGTACAAACACCTAAAAATAATTTACCGAAAATTCTTTTAATTATCGAAAAACTAACCAAAGGCTCAGAGGAGTCCTCTGAGTCTCAAATTACAAGATTACAACACTACTTTCTAAGATTGCCCAACATTTTCAGTAATTATGAAAATGCCCCAATATTTTGAAAAATTACAAAAATGTCCCAAATCGACAAAAATCCCCCAAAAAGACATGGATTTTTCCATTTCAAGTCCGATTTCAACAAACTTTATACCAAAACGAAATTGAAGATGCAAGGAATGAGAATCTACCTTCAATTTCAAGATTCGTCCTAGCCAATGGTCGGAATCGGTCCCGGAAGATCGAACCTCAACCGGAATTGGGCGTTTTTGAATTCGACGAAAATTGGATCCAATTGACGGCACAACAAGCTTGCCCACGACTCAAGGAACGCGTTGGGTCAGGTGGTGAGCACCCACTTGCCGCCGGTGGCTCTACCGGAGGAGAGGAAGATCTAGCCAAAGATTGAGTCCATTGAAGTGGTTAACAGCGAAGAAAAGGGGAGGAACAACTTGGGTTAGCTTCACCGGCACGAAGGGAAGCTTCCTGGACGGGCGATGCACCACCACTCGCCGGCGGTGGGGCAAAATGGCGTCGGTGTGTGAGCACGGCTCGCAGAGGGTTGGGTCGGGTCGTGCGGCGCGTCGAGAAATCATCAGAGCTCGGCCAACTGCAGATCAGGTCACCGGCGTGGTCTGAAGCTCATGGTGGTGGCTGTGTCGTGCCACTTGCCGGAAAACGGAGCAGATCTAGGTGGAGGTGGTGGCTGTCGCATGTGGTTTTTCTGAGACTTCTCGGCCATTTTCTGATGTGATACGGCAGTCTCCGGGGTCAATCTCGGTACGAAAATGTAGATTGTTGCACCAGCTTTCCAACGGTACCAAGCATGCTCCCTAACTCCATCGGAATAGTGAGATCTGGCCGGTCAAATATGGTATCGCAACTGTGCACGGGTTACATTATCTCTCGGTTTCGCTGCAATTTCCGGTGATCTAGGTGGTTTCACGGTGAACCACCGGTACGGGGAGGAAGAGGATTCACCAACTTCGATCTATGGGTGGTGGTCGGCCAACTCTGGCCAAGGTGTGGTGGCTACAGACGTGGGAAGGTGGGGCGCGGTGAAGGTGGGGGGGGGGGGNTGAGGGGGGGGGGGGGGGGTCTTCAGGTGTGCGTGAGAAAATTTCAGAATTTGGCAAATTTTTAAAGAGGAAGACATGGGCAAAATGGTCATTTCTCACCCATAAATATCAGTCCTTGCCAAAATACCAAAAAGCCTTTCACATTAAAATGACCATAACTTCCTGGTCTTAACTCCGAATCAAGCGTATTACTAGTCTACGGACTTGTATCGACTAGCTCTACGCAGCTGTACCAAAGTCAAAGCCAAAACACAACCACACAAAAAGTCAACCTTGGGCCCACTTAAGGTCAAACTGGTCAAACTTGAAAATTTTACTATTTTTCTCAAAACGGGATGTTACACTTCATGTACGAGTTCATGGCCGGCTCGAAGAAAATCTTAGGTAAAACACTTGCAACTCTTCCAAAAGAGGAGAAGATATAGCTCTTGCAAGATCAATTATTGCTTGGATGGTTAATTTCTTGTATAGCAACCACGAAACTAGGTGACATTGTCGGTTTAAAGTCATCTCAAAGACTTTGGATCACTGTTGAATAGTCGTATGCTCCACAGTCTGAAGTCTCTATGCTGCATTTACACAGTCAACTTCAAACAATGAAAAAAGGCTCTTTGAAAATAGTGGATTTTTGCAAGAAAATGAAAAAATTGGCTGATCATTTGAGGCTCTTGTGATGTGTATCTTGACAAGATTGGGGCCTGAGTATGAGATAGTGGTTGTCAATTACACAAGCAAATCTGCACTGCCTACACTACAATAGGTAAAGAGCTTTCCCACTTATTATGAAACTAGAATTGAGCATCTTAATACTCTTGCTGTATTTAGTTATGCTAATATGGCCACAACAAACAATTCGAATACAAATCCTAGTCACTCCAATAGTGCTCCTATTGACACATTTAATAGATCTCATACTCAAGGTCAACATGTATTTGATGATAGTAGAAATAGAGGTAATGGCAGAGGTATGTTTGGCCGTAGTTGGGCAGAAATGGTAGGAATTTCATGCCACAATGTCATATTTGCAACCGAATTGGTCACATAGCCAATGTCTATTACTATAACACAGGACACTCTGTTTTTCAAAACTCATACACTCAAGGAAATTTTCATTCCCACAATTTTCAGCCAAACACTTTTCAAGGTTTTTCTAATCAAAACTTTAATGGTCCTTACAATTCTGGTATGGGACACACTGATACTACTTCTGCCAATTTTGCTCAAAGATCAAGTTTTGGTAATCTACCTCCATATGGTAATACGATGAATGATCAAAGTACTTTTGGCTTCAATCCAAATTTTCACAACTACAATGGTATGAATTCTGGCTTTGGAAACACAAGTGTCTCAAACTCTGGCACTTCACCTCATTTTGGTCATGACCATCCCTCGGCCAATGTGGCTACCACACCAATCCTGGTTGGGGATCCAAATTGGTACTTGGATTTAGGTGCAACCAACCATGTTGTTGCCAATGGAGCCAATCTGACTCAACAAATGGATTACACTGGCAATAACAAACTGCTCATTGGAAATGGTCAAGGTTTGGACATAGCAGGTATAGGTACAACATTCATCCACTTTATTCAATTTCCTAGTTGAATTTTAATGCTTAAAAGTGTGCTTGTTGTACCTAGGATAGCCAAGAATCTCTTAACCATTTCTAGACTCACCATGGATAATGATGTGGTCATTGAGTTCACTAACAATTCATGCTTGATTAAGGACAAAAAGCTGGGCCTAGTGATGCTTCAAGGTCTACTTGAAGATGGTCTGTACAAACTTCAAGTGAGTTCTCAAGGTCCTATGTAACATCCCGTTTTGAGAAAAATAATAAAATATTCAAGTTTGACCAGTTTGACCTTGAGTGGGCTCGGAGTTGACTTTTTGTGTGGTTATATTTTGGCTTTGACTTTGGTACCGTTGCGTAGAGCTAGTCGATACGAGTCCGTAGACTAGTAGTACGCTTAATTCGGAGTTAAAACCAGGAAGTTATGGTCATTTTAGTGCGAAGGGCTTTTTGGTAATTTGGCAAGGACTGATATTTTTGGACGGGAAATGACCATTTTGCCCCTGTCTGCATCTTTAAATTTTGGCCAAGTTTGGAATTTTCCAGACCTCACCCGCGCCTCCCACCTTCACCGCGTCCCTTCTTCCCTCGCCGATTGCCACGGCACCGTGGCCGGAGTTGGCCGACCACCACCCATAAATCGAAGCCGGCAACCTCCTCTTCCTCCTCGTACCAGTGGTTCACCGTGAAATGACCCAGATCGCCGGAAATTGCAGCGAGACCGAGGGCTCGTGCAACCCGTGCAAACGTGCACTGTTGCGACACCACCTTTGGCCGGCCATATCTCCCTGTTCCGGTGGAGTTAGGGAGCGTGCTTGGTACCGTTAGAAAGCTGGTGCGACGATCTACATTTTGGTACCGAGATTGACATCGGAGACTGCCGCATCACGTCGGAAAATGGCCGCGAAGTTTGGAAAAATCACCCGCGACAGCCACCTTTCCACCTAGATCTACTCCGATATCCGGCGAGTGGGACGACACAGCCACCACCACGAGCTTCAGAGCACGCCGGCGACCAGATCTGCAGTTTCCCGAGCTCCGACGACCGCCGCATGCGCCGCCCACAGCCGCCGCCGTCTTCCTCCACGCGCCGCCGCCGATCTCCTCCTTTTCTGGCGAGTGAGTGCTCACCTCCCGTCCCAATGCGTTCCAGGGTCGTGGGCAAGCTTGCTGTACCTTTGATTTGGTCCAATTTTGGTCGGATTCAAAAACGCACAATCCCGGCCGAGGTTCGATCTTCCGGGATCATTTCCGACCATTGGCGAGGACGAATCTTGAAATTGAAGGTAGATTCTCGTTCCTTGCATCTTCAATTTCATTTCGGTATAAAGTTTGCTGAAATTGGATTTGAAACGGGAAAATCCGTGTATTTTGGGGATTTTTACCGATTTGGGACATTTTTCGTAATTTCTGAAAATATTGGGGTATTTTTGTAATTATTGAAATTGCTGGGCAATCTTGTAATTAGTGTTTTAAACTTGTAATTGGAGACTTAGAGGACTCCTCTAAGCCTTTGGTTAGTTTCGGTAATTTAAAGACTGTTTTGGTAATTTATTTTAAGTGTTCGTGCACATTCAAGGGCTGGCCGGAGATCCAGCAGGAGCACGCGTCAGACCAGTGAGTGCATTTATTTTCTAAATCATTTTGGGATTATATATTATTATGATTTAATTGCATATGACTTGTTTTGATTGAAATTTCTTGCGCATTTAAATTATGCTTATTAAATATATTATATTCTGATTTAAATTATTGATGATTTAAAACTATATATGCATTTGTGATTTTAATGGAATTTATATGAGATTGTGTTTTAAATGGTTATCGGTGATTTTGATATTTTGGATATTTTACAATTTTGTGTAAATTGGTGATTTAAAGAAAAATTATGGCTTTTGTGGAATTTAAGAATTTTGGGGCAATTTTCTGATATGCGAAATATTTGATTGTTTTCGTAAAATTTTTCAAAAGGAAGATTTTGGAAATTTGTTTAAAAGTAAAAGGATTTGAAAAATTGTTAATATTCAATGATGGAGGATTTTGGATTTGGTTTTAAGGAGTACCACACGGTATCGAGATGTTGATTGAGATATTGGATTATTATGCGCGCTATATGTATTATGCCATCCTCTGCTGCGGACACGTGTCGGGAGAGAGATGATGAGGATCCTGCCATGACGGATTTGGGACGGAGGTTCGTTGTGATGAGTTTACCCCCCTCCCCCGCCTGTGACGCCATCAGGACGCTGAGGGTCACACGGCACGATACTGCGATGTGGTACTGGATTTGGATTTATATGATTTTCGATTCACGGTTGCAGTTATGATTTTGTATTCATGGATTTTGCATCACGGTTTTAGATTGTGGATTTTGAAATTATGGGTTGGAGCCCATGGTATTTGGTTTTAAATCGATTTTGGATTTAACAAATGTTTTTACTTGCCATTTTATACAAATATGTTTTACAAATTAATCTAAATATTTCTTGTTGAGATTGTATTTATGGTTTTAGTGATTGATTCGTGTTTTCAATGATCGTTTTAAATTACGTTTTCGCCCTATAAACTGTTTATAATGATTTAGTGATTTTGGGGATTAAACCAAGGGTTTGCGAAATGATTTTCAAAACGGAGAACCTTTCAACTGAGTGACGTGAGGTTTGAGTGTAAAAGATTTTAACTGTTGAACTTGTATTTTGTAGTTATCTAGGAGCACTCACTGAGATTTTATATCTCACGTTTTGTGTTTTTTTTTTTAACTTTGTTCCCTAGGTCCTAGCTGCAGTTCCTCGTGAGCTACAATCGGCATTGCATCCGCATATCGCATTTCGCACTCGTCTTCCGCTACCACTTCTTCTTATGTATTAAATCATGTTCTCTTTATTCAGTTTATTGTTGGATTGTATCTTTTATAATTTGTTATCTCACTTAGTGATTCTGTCATTTCCATTTTCTCCATAATTTGTTATGTTATTTATTTCAGCACAGCTACTTATTTGTTGCAATGCATATCTTATCAACTTTTTGTCCTATTTATTATTTTATTGTTTATTTAAATCATTTTCGGAGGAGGATTCTGTCGGCTGCCCCGAAGGATTCTGGTAGAATCTTCCTCAGGCGGGGCCTCTCCGGTTAATCTGGAGGGATTTCCGGGGAGGGTCCTATCATCCTACATCTACTGCCTGCAACTCTAGAGGTCTTCTTCAGCATTTCAATAAAGGCAGAAGCCTGCCTATCTCAGCATAGACTACAAACTGTTATGTATTGACTGGAGTGTTGTCTTCTGCTTGTCCTACTGTAAATAAATTGAGTGATACTCATTCTTTAGAATTAGGAAACTTGAGTTCTTTCAGATTTTGTAATTCTGTACCACAAGCTACAATTCCTGAAATGCTTTCTATTCCACAAGCTCATAATGATAATAGTTTCAATTTGGTTTCACAAGCACCTTGCAGTGATGCTTTGTCTTCTCATGTCTCTCTTGCTAAAATATCTTCTAGTGAACCTCTGTTACATCATACCATGCATAGTTCACATGATAGCATTAATAAAGATTCACATCTGGATGACAAAATTGATCTAAAGTTACTACATCAGAGACTAGGCCATGCTCCTTCCCAGATTATCAAAAAGATTGTCTCAGTGTATAAGCCCACTTTACAAATTACTACTCAATCCATATTTTGTGATGCCTGTCAATGTGGAAATGGACACAAATGTTCCTTTGCCAAATTAGAATCTAAGACTTTAAAACCTTTAGATTTGGTTCTAACTGATATTTGGGGGCCATCACATGTTGCTTCTCAAGAGGGTTACCAGTATTACATTCATTTTGTTGATGATTTCTCATGCTACACTTGGATTTATCCTCTTAAACTTAAATCTGAGGCTCTTACTGTTTTCAAATAGTTTCTACCTATGGCTGAAAGGTTATTTGACACCAAGCTCAAGGTTTTACATTCAGATTGAGGTGGAGAGTATCGGGCTTTCCTACCTTTTCTCTCAACTCTTGGCATTACTTTCAGACACTTATGTTCTCATTTGCATCAACAAAATGGTAAAGCAGAAAGAAATCATCGGCACATTGTGGAAATGGAACTTTGCTTGCTCTCCAATGCCACCATGCCTTTATCCTTCTGGTGGGAAGCTTTTCACACAGCTGTGCATATCATCAACAGGCTGCCAACTATGGTTTTGAACTTCATCAGTCCTTTTCAGGTTTTATTTCACAAAGCTCTGAATTATTCTCAACTTAAAGTCTTTGGCTGCTCATGTTTTCCCTTTCTTCGAGCCTATAATAAGCACAAATTTGATTTTCATTATACTAAATGTGTGTTTATTGGTTATGAAGATAATTATAAAGAATATAAGTGTCTGGCTTCAAATGGCCAAGTTTACTTGTCTTCCAGTGTAGTCTTTCACGAACATAATTTCCTTTTGCTCATGGTTTTCCGAAACTCCTCCTCATCTCCTCTTCAGTCTCATCTTTACTCTCCTATTTCTAATACTCCTTTACTTATCATTAAGCCTTCATCCTTTTCTCCTACATCGGTCTTACCCTTATCCTCTAATGCCAATTCTCTTTCTTCTTCTCACATTGATGCTGGCCTCCACTCATCCCTTACTCCACAATCTTCTTCATCCTCTACCTGTTCTTCTTCTTCTTATGGTTGTCAATCTACTAAAACAAATTCCTCTACATCTAGCATTCAACTCTTTGTGGATTTGCCTGTCTTGAGTCCCAAGGTTCCTCCTAACCTACATTCCATGCAAACTCGTTCCAAAACTGGCATTTTTAAGCCAAAAGCTTTTCATGTTACTCAACAGTCTAGCTCATCCAATCTATCTACCACTGAACCAAATATAATAAAGGCAGCTTTGACACATCCTGAATGGTATGCAGCCATGCAACTTGAGTTTGCTACACTTCAAAAGAATGGCACTTGGACTCTTGTACCTTATTCATCTAACATGAATGTTGTGGGCAACAAGTGGGTTTTCAGAGTTAAAAGGCATGCAGATGGATTTATCAATCTATTCAAAGCTCGATTAGTAGTAAAAGGCTTCCATCAAAAGCCTGGTTTTGATTTTTCTGAGACATTTAGTCCAGTGATCAAACCTACTACTATTAGGCTTGTTCTTAGTTTAGCTGTTTCTCTTGATTGGCCAATTCAACAGCTGGACTTTGATAATGCCTTCCTAAATGGGGATCTAAAGAAGGAGGTCTATATGTCTTAACCTCAAGGGTTTGAAAGTTCTACACATCCAGAGTATGTATGCAAGCTCACCAAGGCTCTCTATGGTCTCAAACAAGCCCAACGGGCTTGGTTTGACAAATTGAAAGCCTTTCTTGTTAAACAAGGGTTTAAGAATGCAGTTTTAGATGCCTCTCTATTTATTTTAAAGACTTCCACTACTTATATTTTAGTGTTGATCTATGTTGATGACATTCTTGTTACTGGTCCCAACTTAAATGACATTAAGCAGCTTATTTCTATCTTGAACACTCATTTTTCACTTAAAGATCTTGACTCTTTGAACTTCTTTTTGGGTATTGAAGTCAAACAAAGTCAAAATACTATGATCCTTACTCAATCTCGATATATTCGAGATCTGCTTCACAAGACAAAGATGGCTGAGGCCAATTGCTATCCAACTCCAATGATGGCTAATAAGATCTTGTCTGTACATTAATGAGATATCCTTCATAATCCTGAAGTCTATAGACGCACAGTTGGTGCTCTCCAGTATCTCACACTTACCAGGCTGGATATTTCTTTTGATGTGAATAAACTCAGCCAGTATTTCACTGTCCTACCTCCATTCACTGGGAAAACTGCAAGAGATGGCTTCGTTATCTTAAGGGAACTGTTGACTTTGGTCTTACCATTCATAAACCTAGCAACTTTCTCATTCATGCCTTTGCTAATTTTGATTGGGCTTGTGACAGAGATGATCGAAGGTCTACAAGTGGCTATGCTGTATTTCTTGGACCTAACTTGATCTTTTGGCAGTCTAAAAAGTAGTCAGTTGTGGCAAGATCAATCACTGAGGCTGAGTATCAGGCTATTGCTCATGTTTCTTCGGAATTATGTTGGTTACATAGCTTGTTCACTGAATTACATCTATGTTTACCTTCTCCAGTTGTATGGACAGACAACCTCAGTGCAGCTACTTTGGCTTCTAATCCTGTGCTTCATCAACGTACGAAACACATAGAAATAGATATACACTTTGTGCGAGACAAAGTTCTTGAAAAATTTCTTGACATCAGATATGTGCCTACAGAGGAGCAAGTTGCTGACCTGTTTACTAAAGTGCTTGGCACATCTCGGTTCTTATATTTACGGCCTCGGTTATGCATACTTCCTTCTTTTTCAATTTCTTCACATGTAAACTTGCCATGTAAGCAATTGCAAACCTTAGCTTGTCTATTCTCTCCAAGCTTTGGTTTGAGGTTGTGTTAGGAATATTGATGTAAGCTTGCCACGTAAGCAATCTTATAATGCAAATGTGGTAAGCTAGCCATAGCAGATTCTAGCCATACTAGCAAGTTTGTTACATTCGTTTCACTTGTTTGTTATTCACGTGCTTATGCTAACCACTTGCATAGTAACAACCTCCTAGTATTTAAACAATCAGTGTAACTATGTTTTATTATCTTTAATACACAAATAGTTTTAGAATTGCAGAGCAAGTTTCTCTCTGTTCTTTGTTCTTCTTCAATATTACATTTTTAGTTTCAGTCTATTATCACCATATATCAAAGCATTATTCCACACACCATAGATGCATTTGCATGCATATAATTTACTTATAAGTATAGAGAAAGGAAGTGGTAGCTTGCAGCCTAAGCTTTCTTGGTAATTACTGCCTGAAGTAGAGGGAATTTCCAGCACCAATTGACGAACGGGCCAAGTATCCACAATAGTTGCTAGTGCTTCACTTGTAGATTTGTCCAGGTCTTTTCTTATGGTGTCCCAATCAATAGGGGTTGATGCACGGAGTCGAGTGTATACCTGCATATCAATATCATACATATATAAATACAATTAAATGCCTCTAAGCATGAATTTTCACAAAATTAAAATACATCTATAAAATGAAACAGAAAAATAAAACATAAAAATAAAAAGTGAAACAAAGATGGTACCTTGTATATATGGAAATGCATGAGTACGAAATTCATATATATATGATTGGACATGTATCTAAATGCATGGATGCATGATTGAGAAAACTATTACTTGCGGAATAAGAAACTAAGAACAAGAGAGAGAAAGAGAGAGAGACTGAATTGTATTGATGTAATGTGTTAATTGTACAAGAGAAGCTTCAGATCTATTTCCACATGCTTTGTTCTAGAATGCCTAATTTTCATTACCTTAGTAAGAACCTTATCCCTGACATAATGTATATCAATTTCCACATACTTTGTTCTAGAGTGCAACACTGGATTGTAAGCTAATGCTATAGCTCCTATGTTATATGACCAGATTATTGGAGATAGTAGTTTTAAACCAAGCTCAGTTCTCAATTGTAACAACCAACTCATCTCTGTAGTAATATTTGCCAAAGCCTGATACTCAGCCTCTATGCTACTACGACCAACCACATACTGCTTTTTGCTACTCCAAGAGACCAAGTTTGGTCCCAAAAAGATACAATAGCCACTGCATGACCTTCTGTCATCAGAATTGCATGCTCAATCACTGTCTGCAAATCCATGAAACAGAAGTCTTTGTGATTCAAACTTCTTCAATAATAATCCATACTCAATTGTGCCTTTCAAATATCTAAAAAGTCTTTTGTAGGCTTCCCAATGATCAGTAGTTGGAGAATGAACAAATTGACACAATTTGTTGATTGCAAATGTGATATCTAGCCTAGTAATGGTCAAATATTGTAAAGCACCTACTACACTTATGTATTGCTCAAGCTATTTAAGAGGATCTCCATCATGAATTGAGAGTTGTTTTCCTGTTATCATAGGTGTGGAGTATGGCTTTGCTTCATGCATCTGTGTCTTGAACAAAAGATCATTTGTATATTTCCTTTGAGATAGCTTGATGCCATAACTTGTTCTTTCAACTTCCAGACCTAGGAAGTAGCTTAAACTTCCTAAATCTTTCAAAGAGAAAGTACTATTTAGACCAATTATGAGGTCATCAATTAGTTTCAAATTTGAACCACTTATTATCAAATCATCAACATAAACTAATACAAAACAATGAATTTTGTCTTTGTTATAAACAAACAAAGAGCTATCAGCAACTGATCCCACAAAATCCCTTTTCAAGTAAGCTGCCCCTGAGTTTGTCAAACCAAGCTCTAGGTACCTGCTTCAGACCATATATTTCCTTCTTTAGCTTACACACATATGTAGTATTGGCTTTGCTTATATAACCCTCTAGATGTGCCATATACATAGTCTCTTGAAGATTTCCATTAAGAAAAGCATTATCAAAATCTAATTTCCTCACTGGCCAATTGAAAGTCACTGCCATAGTAAGAATCACTCTTATTGTTGATGATTTAACAACTGGACTAAAGCTTTCAAAGTAGTCAAAACTTGGTTTTTGATTAAAACCCTTTGCTACCAATCTTGCTTTGTATCTTTCAATACTACCATCTGCCTGGTACTTGATTCTATACACCCATTTGTTCCCTACAATATTCATATCTGGAGAGTAAGGATCCAAAGATTAAGTACCTATGTACACTAAGGCATTGTACTATTTGTCCATTGTTTCTTTCCATTCTGAATGTTGTAATGCAAGACTTGCTATTTTGGGTTCTGAAACAAAAGTAGTACCTAGATCTGGAAGTCATACTTGTTGACCTTGTTGTGAATTATGTACAGTCTATTTAAGTACTTTTGAACCCTTAATTTTGACACTTGCAGGCTGTGTAGCTTTAGACTAATAAGCTATTGGTTTCAGAATGCCATTCTTTGAACTAGTAACCATAGGATGTGAATTCTGTGAAACTGGTAATTCAATGTGCAATTGAATACCTTGATCATTGTTTCCTCCTCCATTAGAAGCTGAATTATCAATTGTAGGTACTAAAGTGTCAAATTGGAGTTGAGCATAACCAAGTGACATGTTTTCTGCTGATGTTAAGATCAAATCAAAAAGTAGACTAGTGAACTTTGAACTATCAACATTTGTGTGTCCATGGTTGATTTCAGGTACTATATTAGGACCAATTGAACTTGGTGAGGCAGACAAACTATCAGAATCTTCATTTCTTGGCAATTTTGACAATGCAGTAATTAGACTATCATTACTCAATCTAGTAGCTTTTAGATCTTAATTATGTTTTATTTCTTCTTAAACAAATTGATCACCCTCACTACTTCTATGTGAATCAAAATAGATTTTTGAGCTTTTTTACTTTGAATATTTGACATTTGAGCTATTTTTTGTGCTAAAAATTTGTTAGACTAAACTTTGTTTACAAAGTTACATTTTTTTTCAAAACCTAACACATAAATGATTAAAAACACAACAGGACATATAACTATATTAAACTAAAACAAACAAAATTACTACACTAATATAATAATCCAGTCATCCAACTTCAAATTTAAGCTAATACAACAAAGCCTTCATATCAGTAATATTAAACTAATTGCCATATGCTTTGTAAAATAATTGCAGGACAAAGGCGCCTGGGGTAGAGCCTAGGGTCGCTTCTGCTAGGATACTTGAAAAAAAAAATTGGAATCGAGGAACCAGGCGCCTAGTAAGGCATGCCTAAAAAAAAAAAAAAAAGGTCGAACTGAACCAAACCGACTATCAGTTTTGAATTTTTAGAACCGATCCAATCCAATTACACTAAAATAACCGATCCAAACAAGTTGAATTGGATTGAATCGGTTGGTCAATTTTTTTGCACACTGCTAATTGAAATCCTACAATTTTAAAAATTGTAGGGCTATATATCAAAGCTCTCTGTTTGTTATCTAAGGATATTTTTCTAGATTGGAGGAGCTTTGCCAGCTTGCATATAATTAATTAAAAAAAAAATTTATAGACTAAATGCATTTTAAAATTCAATTTGTTCATATAAAAATTGCTACAATTAATTTAAGCAATTCATATCCTCACATTTGTAAAAAGTTACACTTTAATCTAATAAAAATTAAATGTAACATATTTCATTAGTTATTGTAATTTGGTACCCTTTAATTTTTTTCAATTATTTTAAATTTTCAAAAATAAATTTGACCAAATTTTTTCCATCTAAAAACTTTTCTTTTATCTTAAATTTCTGAACAATTATTATTTGTCATGAAATTGATTTATCCTACATACTTTTTCATTTTGAAAATTTGTTTTAGCCTTAAAAGTTTTAATCTAAAATTTTTTTCATCCTAAAATTGCTAAATGAAATATATTTATTATGAAAATTTTGTTTCTTTCTATATATTTTTTCATCATGAAATTTTTTTCATCCTGACTATATAATTTTTATTATGAAATTTATTTATCCAAAAAACTTTAGATAAAAAACTCTTTAGATTGAAAATAAAAAATTTATGTTGAAAAATATATAAAATGAAAAAAAAAAATCATGATAAAATAGGTGTTAGCAATTTAGAATAAAATATTTAGATAAAAAACATTTAGAAGTTAAAAACTTTAATGATGAAAAAATATATAGGATGTAAAAAAATTTCTTGAGAAAAAATATACACAGTTAAATAAATTTTCATAGTAAATAATTTTTTTAGCAAATTAAGATGGAAAAAACTTTAGATAAAAAATACTTAGGATAAAAAAAAGCTTTTATATTGAAAAGTATATATATTGGGAAAAATATTATGATAAAAAATAATTTTCAGTAAAAAATTTTAGATGAAAAAAAATTAGGATATTCTTTTTGTAATCTTTTAGGAAAAAAAACAAGTAGAAGGTACTAAAGTGAAATAACTAATATTATTTATTAGATTTAATTTTAATTGGACTAAAGTTCAATTTTTTTTAAGTTTGAAAATGTTAATTGCTTAAATGAATTGTAAAGATCTTTATATGAACAAATTAAATTTTAAAATATATTAAAATACATTTAATATTTTTCTAGTTATAATAGATCTGTGAGATTTACCATCCCAGAATATAACAGCTTTGTCATTAAATTGTCTCAGCAGAAACTATAATTAAATTGTTGAGTTAAATGGAGTTTATTTTAATCCATAACCGTTGTTAATTTATAGTATGTTAGAAGCTTCTAGTTATGAGCCTAGTTGGGCCTGTTTTTTGTTTTATATTTTCAAAATAGAAAAAAATAAATAAATAAAGCTTTGGACTGGCTCGGACAGTCCAAACCCTAGCTTAGCTCTATTCAAGCGATTTTAGTCCGAGGCCTCATCGGGCAATAACGAATTAGTTGTTCCCATGAATTTTTAAAATTGTATTAAAACTGTTTCTAAAGCCAAAGGAAAATATAAAAATTTCTTATTTATTGGCTGTATTTTCTATTTTGAAAGCATTGTCTTCGAAACATAGAACAAAAAATTGTTTACTTTGTTTTATGAGAAGAATTATGTTAGCAATTTGTGCTTGAAACAATTTTCAGAAACAAAAAAAAAAAACAAAACAAAACAAAAAATAAAAAACAAAATCCAAATGTTGTTGTTTTTGAACTTTTTTTTTATTTACAAAAAGAAACATAATTTAAGAAATTTTTTTTTCTATTTATTTTTCCCCATATTTTTTTTAGTTAGAAAAACTGATTTACACATAAGAAGTCAAATGTTTAAAATCTGGAATTGAGCTTCACTATACATATATATATATACATATCTTATATCTTATATCTTATAAAGGAGAGTAGTGGTTTAGGTGGGTTTCCTTTTTTTTTCATTGTCTGTAACTTTTTTTTTTTTTTTTTAAATGACCTCGTTTTGTAAGTTTAAAAAAAAATTAAATAGCAAAAACGACGTCATTTTTTTACATTAGGGATTTCTATCGTTCCAAACCATTCCACAGAAAACGCTCGCACCCTTTTGCTCTCTCTTCTTCTTCTCCTTCTTGTTTCATGGCATTTCCTTGCAGGCACCAAGACTCGCCGGGTGAAGAAGCTCCAGCATTCTGGGGAAACGACGATGTCGGATTACGATTCATTGCTGGCTCGGGTTGAGTCTAAGAGTGAGGTTTTGGTTGCGGAGGATTATGGAGTAGAGGATCGGAAGGTTGGAATTTCTGCTAAGATCCTAAATCTCCAGATTTCCTACGATCGAAGAGGAATCCTAATGCGATCGGCAATATCTAAAGATGTGATATGGTGAGTTATTTATTATATAAAGTAAAAATGCTTGTCATTTTTGTATGTTGTTGAAAATACGAGTAATAGAACGAGATCTAAAGTGTTCATCTTCATCTTCTTCTTTTTGTCCTTATTTATAAAGTTAGAGTTTTCTGGTTTGTTACGTTTCTTTACAAAAAAAGAGTCAAATAATAGCAATCAAAATGAAGTTCAAAACATATATAAGAAAATGGGCTTTCGGCTATGAATTATGAGTAGCTCTATAGCTAACTGATCACGTTAAACACGGTGCTCATCCCAAAGAGTGTGGGTTTAGTTCACTTTTACCAAATTAACATGTATTGGAAGGTCCTAGATATCTATATATCGGACAATGAATAATAGGGACCAATACTGATAATTAAAAAAAAAAATTGCTCTGTACTAAAGTCATATATTCTAGCAATTACCAAAGACCAGGGATTTTGCATTTGTTGCAGGTCATGATTTCTGGTTTGAACTATGGTTATTTTTCTTTTATTTGTTAGTAGTTTGCAGTTCATCTATTCTTTTGCTAATGAGATTGGTTTCTGCCTGCCTGGCTTGCAAAGTTTCATCCACTTCTTATCTTATTTGTAAGCTTGTAATTTTTTTTAGCTTAATTTTTGACTTAATGTAATAATCATTTTAATTTTTAGTCATTTGGAAGAAAAAATTAAGATACCTTTAGAAAAAAATTTTAGTCATTTTTAGGTGAATGAGGGTGTATTTCACTCATCTAACTAGAAAGGAAAAAAAAAAAAATTATGTCTTTGTTGTATTACCATTTTGAAATTTCTACTAACCTCGGCTGTAGGCTTTTTAGTACAACTTATTGAGATTCCACTTTTGGCCTTCGATGGGACAATCTATGTTAATTGTTTGGTTCTTCTATTAGTGATAGACCAACAAAAGATAAATGGAAAGCCAGTCTTCCTTGGGCTTGTTACATTCAGTAGAAATAATTCTTGCAGCGTTACTTTTTTACTAATATGCCCATAAATTTATTTAGGTGTCTGGTGAAATCCACTGTGCTACACCTGATAATCAGTCTGTGAGAACTACATCTGGTCCTTTGGATTCTCAACAGCCAGGTATTGCAGTAATATCATCAGCAGTCAAATTCTTTAGGCATACTTTATTATTTGTATGGCTCATTTGAAAGTATATTGACTCTGTTTCATATGGTTACAGTTCCAATGAGAATTGTGGATCCATCAAAGGACTTAAATTCTTACGAGCTAGGGAAGTTGACTGGAAAGAAAGGGTTGATGGCTGAAAGCTCAAACAAGGAAAAAATATGATGCAGGTCACCAGTAGATACCCTGAAGGGAATGGAAGGCACTTGTTCAAATGGAGAAGAACTGCAAATGTAAGCACAATAAGAAAAGCTTTACATGAACTGCTAAATTAATGGTTATGGTAGATGATTTAAAGATTCTTGGTGTCTTGTGAATATTGGTCTGGGGACCTTATTTAACCTTGAAACAAGTATTTTCTTAATAAATAATTTGAATAGCACTCGAATATTTTTTATTATTTTCCCATGTGTAAATAATGAAGATCTTATTTAGTTGATTGTGAGTCATGGCTAGCTCTCTCGATATTTGAATTTTAAATATGTATTGCTTCAATTCTAACTAAAATAATTTTTTAAATTTTTAGATTTTGATTTGCATTTATTTTTTATTTTGTTTTACGTGACTGAGAGTTTGGTAGAAAATTAGAAGGAAAAAAAAAAAAAACTGATTGTCATTTGCATTCCTCAGTTGTAGGTATGAAGCAGGTAAATATGTAATTTTGCAATTTAAGCATAAAATGTTTAATAAGTTCTCTAGAATGTTTTTTTTTTTTAATTATCAACAGTCTAACATTATAAATAACAAATTCTATAAAAATAAAATAAACACCAAATATATATAATTTCTACCATGCACGCATAGAAAAAAATGTTATGATAAAAATAAGTGTACAATTACCTTCACTTTTATTTTTTACTTTACGTATTAACTTTATAATACATGTATTTTTTGAAAAAATTTAATTCTTGAAAATAATTTAATCAATTTCTCTTGAAAATTTCAAAGTCCAAAAATATAAAATAATTTAATTCAAATTATATCTAAATTTTAATTAAAAAGACAGTAGAACAATAATTTACAAACCACATGCAACGCACATGGCAAAAACTAGTATATATATAATACAGTTATGCTACTATCAAGTATATTTGACATTGATTATGTTCATGTATATAATACAAAAGCTAAGATTAAGAGATAAATAAAAGATAAATGGATAGATAAGTCATCAAGAATTTTTAGAAATCTAAATCAATTATTCATTTATCTATCATTTAATTTTAGTCTTTAGATTTTATATTTGAACATAATAAATATTAGGTATACCTAATAATAATGTAATTGTATATATATATATATATATATAATTTTATTTATATATATAAATATGAGGATCTTATAAAACACATACTTCTATTTTTTATTTTTTTTATTTTTTTGTTATCTTACTCACACTACAATTTCTCTTTCACTCTAGTGCATTACCATTTACTAGATGGTGTATTCAACTTAGAGTTTGATGGATTTAAATAGAGTTATAGTTTTTAAAAGAGCTCATAGATAGTTATAAAATTCCATGAATTTTAGATAGAATTCATAAGACTAATAAAATCCATAAAAAAAAAAAAAATGAGATTTTACTAAGACATTTTTATTCACAAAATTGCTTTAAAAACAAATGAAATCCATTAAAATCATCATTTTTTTTTTTTAAATCTTTCAAAGCCAATGACTTTTTGAATACCTCCATATTTTAAAAGACTTCTACAAAGTTTTAATTAAATACACTTAGATTTTAATAGATTTTTTATAAAATCAATTAAAATCTGAATTAAATATCTCCTGATTTGTATAAACTTCTATGAACTCTGAATTAAATACTTTTAAACTAATAAATTCATTTAAAATTNAAATAAAATATATGGTTTATTTTAACATGTAAATATAGAAGAATATAATATTTTTATATTTATTTCAGTTTATGGCATCAAAAGAAGGAAATAATACTACGGTAGTAGAATAAATCCATTCACTTCCCTTCTTAGCAAAAAGAAATAAAAATCAATTTATTTGCATATTTTCTATACTTTTAGAAGAAGCTAGCACCTCTATTTTATAGGGGTCTTTCGAAAACAAGAAGTGTTTAATATTTTAGTTTGATCATTAAATTCTTTGTGAGTTACTAATATTTGAGAAAATGCTACAAATAAAAAATAGTATACAAACACTTTTTTTGTTCGTTTGTTTATATATATACAAACACTTATCCGATTAGTTGTTGTTAAGGTCCCACAAGCATTATTATTGTTAGGTTTTAGGGTAGATTCATCTCATTCAACCGCTAATGATGGAAAATTGCCTTTTTAAGTTAATTAAATAAATTAGTTAAGATTCACAGTGATGTGTGAATGGACAAGATTAGAAGGAGAAGAGCAAGTTGTAATTTAATTTAGGTGAAAGTGCCAAGTACTAGCTACCTTTACGTCCATTAAACAAAACAAGGAGTTAGGGGATCAAATATTACACTACACTTATTATAATTATAGGGTTAACTATGATGCAAACAATGCATGATTCTGATGGCACCAAGCAATTAGGTTTGAGATTTATTGTTTTGTAGCCCCAATATTATGTTGAAGTTCATTCAAACACATACCAATGCAACCAAACTATGTGCTATATATCTATTTTGGTGATAGTTTGAGAAAGTTATGTGTACTCCACAAACTTACTCAGCCATAAAATTGCAATAGCTATATATATAAATTTTTTTATGGTGTAAATATCCATAAGTATTTAACTTGCAGATGCATTTTTTAGTGATAATTTTAAAAGGAAACCATTACTAATAATTGATTATTAACAATAGTTTTGTCTTAAACTGAAAAATGCATCTACAAGTTAAAAAATTTGCAAATATCTGAATCATAAAAAAATTATATATATATATAAATATATTTTCAGAATTAAATTTTCTTATATTAACTCTTAGGTCACATTAAGACTAAAATTTAAAATTTAATTCGTGGTCAAATATAGATTTATTGATATACTAAAAGTATATTTGAAAAAAAATAAACTTTGTTAGAACTCGGTGAATTATAAATGTATTTTTTAATTTTAAATTTTAAAACGATCTAAATGTTGAAAAAATAATAATTTAATTCTAAAACTATTTGTAGGTATGACCTGAAACTCATTATATTTATATATATAAATATATATATATAAATTTGTTGATAGAAAATAAAATATTTTGATGTCATATTTTTTTACACGACAAATTAGGAAAAATATAATTTTTTAGCTCTAAGTCAATGTTAACATATTAGTGGTCATTCTTATATAGGATGTCCACACATAAAAAAATGCTTTTTGGTTTTTTTTTGTGACGCCTTTTGAATTTTGATGGTTTTTGAAACCGGTATTTTTCCGCAAAATAAAAAATTTAGACAAAGAACACACACATACATATACATATATATATATATATATATATACACACACACAGAGAGAAATTCTAAAATAAAATTCTAAAATAAAGATATCATTATTTTATTAAAATAAATATTATCACTAATAATATGTTATTAGTAACAAATTTAAAATTTCATCATAGATAATTTATTTTTAGTAACAATATTTTTAAATTTGTTATTAAAAATATACCTTTAGTAACAATTCTTATTTTATTAAAATAAAAATATTCTTATTGTAAAAGTAGTATTTATATATATATATATATATATATATATACATACATATAGCTTATATGTATCTCAATTAATCTGAGACTGAGGGAGGTTTATTCCAATGATAAATTGTTTTAAAATATTTGTTATAAATGAATTATTATATATTTTTTAATATCTCTATCATCTGTTTTCAAATATAGTTGTTTTGATTAAATTAAATTAAATTTGCACACTATTTTTTTTTCCTTTGAATTCAAAGTGACATATATATGTTCACCAGTTCATAGATCACAATTATTAGGCTACTTAGCTAGTAAATGTAATTTAATGTATATATACATATATACACAAATGTTATGGAGGAAGTTAATATGCACAATTATGAGCATTATATGACTATAATAAATTGTTTTTTTTATTAAATAGTGGACGAAATCACTCACTATTAAAAAAAATTATATGTATTATATATATATATATATTAAGTAGGAAATGCTTATACAAAAAAGAAAAAAAGAAGTAGGAAAAGATTAATCTAAGTTAGGAAATTATTCCTGTCTTATTTCTTCTACTCAAGAATCTAACTTGAAGACTCAACGGATAAAAAAAAAAAAAAAAAGTGAAAGTATTAAAGTAAAAGAATCTACTTTACATTTTGTTTTTTAATTTAGACTAACCTAAAATAAAACAGATTAAAATATATAATTTAATTTTAATCTATTTTTTATTAATTAAAATTTATAATAATCATAATATTATATTATAATTTAATATGATATTAAAGAATATAAATCTGTATTTGCTCGTACCTTCTAACCTACAAATAAAGGGAAAGTATTAACCTATATAACCTAATTTAACAATATTTTCCATGTCTCAAAGAGAATCTCTCACGTGATTTATCTTATCAATTTCATCAATTACAATGAAATTTTTTGAAGTTTTCGAAGAAACGACAAAAGAAAGTTTCATCGATCTTCATTTTGGTTTTCTTGATGAATTCTTCGTATTAGCTGTCTTTAAGTGAAATAATTAATCTATAATTGAAAAGTCTAATTTGAAAGTTTTTTAAAAGCAAATGACTATGCAATTATTATAAACTTTTTGTAACACGTGTAGTTAAATAACTTGAACTCATCACTCGGTAACTGAAATTTTTTCGTTCTCCTTTAACTAAACTAAATATTATAGTATGGAGACAGTTTAATTCACAATCACCACGTGTTTAATCTTTGACGTATCTCAAAATTGAAAAATACTCACCATCTAATTTAAATTAATTAATAAAAGATTCGACCTATAATTTCCAAACTAAGGACACAAATTTCTTTTCCCTAAGCTACAACTTCTCATAGAGCTTACTTCCTCTCACAGAAACATAGGCCATAGGGTAGTGGTTGGATTCTGAGAAAATGCAATATAAATATATTGCTTAGACCTAATTTAAAGATAGAAAAAAGATTCACACACCAATATTTTAGTAGGTTAATTTAATTTAATTCTTTCATAGTATAATTTATCTTGATAGCACATGGTATTAAAATTTAAAGGGCTATGTAAACAAAATTATCAAAATGTTTAATAAGCTTTTCTTACCAAACTTGAAGCTTCCTTGAATGGGATAGAGAAAAACACGGCCTTAATCTGTTTACTCGGAATTTGGAAATTCTTAAACCTTTTTCCAAACGTGGACAAATGACTACACCAAATCACCCACGTTTTCAAACAATTTGATTTTTCTCTGGAAAGTCTGAAAGCTGTCACTTTCCCCTCAATAAATACGAGAAATTGAGAAACTTTGCAGGGAAAAAAGGAAAAGAAAATGTCTCTAGAAAACGAGTAAGAAAACGAAAGGAGGAGAGAGACTTTCTGATCCCTCTTTCATTTTTTTTTTTTTCTGTATGTATTTGGCGGAATCTCCAATCTTGAAGCTCAGTAAGCAGCAAACAATGTCTTTGGAGATTACCAATCTGGGTCTTTGTCATTTTATCCACTGGGTTTTCTGAATTTTTGGACAAAGAATAAAGCGAAGGAACAAAAAACAGAGTGAGAGGCGGAGCAGAGTATATCTGAAGAAACAGAGAAAGAGAAAGAATGGGCATTTTGCATGAGGATTTGGTTCTCATTAGCCAAGCAGAGAAACCAGGAGATCCCACTGTGATTACTGTGAATTGCCCTGACAAAACTGGTCTGGGTTGTGATTTGTGCAGGATTATATTGCGGTTTGGATTGAGCATTTGCAGAGGAGGTAACTATTCTTTGGCTCTGTATTTTTTTTTTTTGCTTACTTTCATTTCAATTTTATTGAAAAATTTTGAGCTTTAATTAGTGGAATTTGGGATCTCTAGACAGCAAATTGGAGGAAGAAAATTTTACTGTTGGGATCTGAAACTCGTAGTAATAGAGGTTAGAAAGAGGGGGTAGTTGTTGTTCTCCTGTTTTTGCTTAAATTTTATGGAAACTTATAATGGGGTAAAGATGTAAAGAGAAATGGGTAAATAGATCATTCTGTTATTTTTTATTTTTTTTTTTGTGTTTCTCCGTCTGAAAAAGTTTCTAAAAATTTTCACTAGCAAAAAGCCTCAATAGGTTTTTCTGATTGCATCATCTATTCTGTTATATTTTTTTCTTCTTAATATAGCATATAATTAATTATCCTTATTCTTTAAGTGTCATTTAAGTTCTATGAATTTTTTGGTGATTATGTTTTTATTTCCTTTGTGCTGAGAAGATGTTTCGACGGATGGGAAATGGTGCTACGTGGTGTTCTGGGTGGTAGGTAAACCAAGTACAAGGTGGAGTTTATTGAAGAATAGGCTGTTGGAAGTATGCCCATCATATTTTTCCACATCAGGAATATCTTATTATCGGCTGGAAAACCAGCAGCCAAAGCCACCAGATGTGTTCCTTTTGAAATTCTGGTGCTCTTATGATCGGGAAGGCCTATTGCATGGTAATCTTTAAATTTCCTGAAATGTGATTTGCATGAGAAAATTCTATGCTTGCTTTGAGATTGCTTCTTTTTTATAGGTTTAAGCTTATTTTACTTTTGAGTTCCAAACATTAGCTCTCTTGAGTGAGATTTTGAATGTTCATCAGCACTTTGAAATTGGTTTTTTCTTTGTAGCTTTAAGCATTCTTTATTTGGACTTCCAAATGTAAGCTCAATGGAATTAAATTGTGTATACATATAGAAGGAAACATGCCTTTCCTCCAAATGTTTTTTCTCTCCCCCACAATGCCTCATTCTAAATTAAGATGGAATTTGTTGTTAACAAAGAAATATAATTAAAGATATCACTACTTTTATAGTTGATTTTTTTCTTTTTCTTTTTTTGTTGTTTGGTTACAAATAGTTTTTAGGCTTGGGTTTTATGGTTTACGCATTTAGCAAATATAACTGCAGAAATTTATCTGCTGGAGGAAAGGAAAAAAATTTAAGCAGTAATTACCATTTTGCTTGTTGATAATGGATTGATATTCTTGGGAAAAACAATGTGAAAGGAAACTTAAAGATGTTATTTATTATTTGAAATGGATAAGAAAATTATCCCTTTATGCTTCCTTCCCTAACTTTAGTAGCGTCCTTTACATTGTAAAGGACAATAATCAGTCTTCCTCTCTCTCTCTCTCTCTCTCTCTCTCTCTCTTCCCCCTTCTTCTTCTTCGTCTCTCTTTCATTTTTCTTTTTTGACATTGCTTGTGTTTGTGTCTTCCTTTACCCAATAATGCTCACTTTTGCAAAAGCTTCTTGATATTTGAGCAAAGAAAGTTTATGGAGCTATATTTTATTTGACTAAGATTTTTTTATTTTTTTTATTTTGGTAATTCAATAGATATCACTAAGGTTCTTTGCGAGCTAGAGCTAACAATAAGGAGAGTGAAGATATCTACTGCCCCTGATGGGAGAGTGATGGACCTTTTTTTTGTTACCGATACCAGGTTTGTCATTCATGATCCCCTTTTGCATGTTTAGTGATGCTGCAAGATTGTGGATTCTCTCTGCTTCCCAATTGATTACTTCTTTTTTTCTCTCATTAATCTCCAAAACCAAAAAGAATAAAGAGTGAGAAAAGAACAGGAACTAAATTTGTTCATGGATATTTAAATCCCCTAATAGTGGGCTCCTGTCTGGTAGAGAGAGGTTGGAGTTTTAAGGGAGATCATTATGGCTTTCTCTTTGGATTACAATTAATCTACTTTTGTTCATTTTTGAAACAGAGAACTTCTTCATACCAGGGCAAGAAAAGGCGAAACGATCCATTGTCTAAAAGCTGTTTTAGTGGATGTCATGATAAGTTGTGAAATCGATGTGGCTGGTCCAGAAGTTGCCACATGCTCACATGGTTCTCCATATCTTCCATCTGCAATCAGTGAAGAATTGTTCAGTTTAGAGCTCTCCAATGGACACCTAAGTGGTTTTACCTCTAACCCAATTTCAGTTGCAGTGGACAATGCACTAAGCCCCTCTCATACACTAGTTCAAATGCAATGTCAGGATCACAAAGGTCTTATCTATGATATAATGAGAACCCTGAAGGATTACAATATCCAGGTACCTCATTTTAATTCTGAAAAACTTCTCAAAATTTATTATAAGTATTTCACTACATTCTATTTTCACATGTTGAACCTTTCCATGGGATGAGCATGGCATGTAACTTTTGTCAAGCAAATGCACAAAAAAAATTGGTTTCTTTTCTGCTAAAAATAAAAATGAATATCTACCTTGGTTTTGAACTTTATTTGTCTGATATGAAATTCTGGAAATCCTAGGATTAAAATATGGAAGTGTTGGTGCTACGGTACCTTACTGTGGAAAAACATATGTAGAATCAGTTGCAAGCTTTTTTGATTGTAAAGTATTTGAAAATACATTCATCCTTTAGGTGGTTTTCTCATCTTTTAAAACTGATCAAAATATGCAACTCATGGTTGGTGCTAGATATCATATGGACGGTTCTTTGCAAACCCAAAAAGAAACTGTGAGGTGGATTTGCTTATAATGCAATCAGACAGCAAGAAGATTGTTGATCCCAACAAGCAAGATGCATTATGCTCTCGCCTGAGAATGGAGCTCTTGCGTCCTCTTAGAGTAGCTGTGGTGAGTCGTGGTCCTGATACTGAGCTGCTGGTAGCTAACCCTGTGGAGTTGTCTGGCAGGGGCCGTCCTCTTGTTTTTTATGATATTACTCTTGCCCTCAAAGTTCTCAATTCACGTGTCTTTTCGGTACCAACTTCTAATCAACTTCTTGAGTTTCTTGGCTTTGTGATATCCTAATGTTTCTTTCAGCCAGTGGATAGTATTCAAATGCCTTTAACTCTAATGTGTAACGATACCATTCATTTGGCTTTATTTCACAGGTTGAGATAGCTAGACACATGATCCGAGATCGCGAATGGGAGGTATATAGAATCCTACTTGATGAAGGGGTTGGTTTTTCTGTGCCAAGGAATAAGATCGAAGAATGTGTAAGAAACACACTGATGGGTTGGGACTCGAAGTAGAAAAAATTTGGTCACTACTTCCATCACTGTACAGCCTCATTTCTTAACCTTTTATAGTCAACCACAACTAGATGCTAACTACTTGTGTTACATATCCTGAAATGGTTTGTGCAAATACCTAAGCTGTTTTTTAACCTCGATCTTCTTACACACCAACACGATACAAACTTGGCAGTTCCTGCTCTCGCATAATTAGTTATAAAATTGTTCAGCTTTTTGTTATATCCCCTCTTCTTCACCATTCTTTTTATTTTTCTGGTATCCTCTCTAAACTTTAACAATGGCTTATCTAGACTTTTAGACCTTTGTTTGGTATTTAGAAGACAAATCTGGGCAAACTTGAAATGTGGGATTGCAGTTTTAGTTTTTGCTTATTGTGCTTTTGATGAGAGAAGGTGGTTCTACTGGACTTCAAATGGTGGTTTTGGTTTTTGGCTTAATATACAAATTTTATCGTAGATTTCTTGTGTGTAACTTAAGTAGCAAACTTAAATAGGTTTTTAGGTGTTTGTTTTAAATTGTTATTTTGAGACAGTCCAAATGGCAGTGGCCATTGATAACTTCTGATTCAAGGTGGGGTGCTAATAATTCCCCTCTCCAATTTATTTTTTTATTAATTTATTATTATTATTATTATTTTTTAAAAAGCTAAAAGTGTTTATTTTAAATTTCTTTAAGTTGAGTTGTTTTCAGGTGAGAAATATCAGTCAAGACAATTTCAAGTGAATCGGAACATGGAGTGGTAATTAGGATCATAACATTATAAAACCCCTCATTAATTAATATATTAATAGTAATATAATTAACAAAATTATAAATAAATTATTAATAAATTAATTTGTTTATTCGAAAGTGATACGGTTTGATGTCAATAAATTTAACTAATGAATAAAAATTAAAATAATAATAAATATATATATAATAATGTATTTTAATATAAAATAATATTATTAAAATAAAGCTAAACAAATCAATCCATTTATTATTTGTACATACTAGAGTTTACGAAAAAATTAATAAATAGATTAATACGAACATAATCCCCTAACAAGATCCATACTCTTGAGAGTACCTGATTTTATTTTCCAGGATTTGCACTTTGATGGTGTAACACTGTCACTGTCACTTATTGGTTGAATGTTAACAAAGAAGTAAATAATAAAAAAACTATTATCATTATTATTTAATCTAGATTCTTAGATGACAAATCTAGTTTGTGAGTTTTACAGAACTGCCTTTTGTATTTTCAGAAATTATGGAAAAATCTATTTAAATTTTATTTTTTCAATGTCACCTATTATTATTTTTATTTTTATTATTATTATTATTTTACATAAATATTGAATGTATAAAAATGCTTACACCAGTTATAGTTAATTTTAGGGATAAAACCATTCATTTTTTCTGAAATTTAGCTTTAATACAATTTGATCTTTTAGTTTCAAATATTACAAACTTTCCTTTTAAGTTTCAAAAAGTCATCACTGTTCTCATCTATTGTTTTGTTCGCACCTTTTGGATTAATTTCACTTGTATCTTTTTAAAGATGCTAGTAATAATTTTTAAAATTTTAAACATAAAACTGTAATTAGTGCGAATTTCAGAAACACAAATGAAATATTGCCTTAATTTTATTAACAATATTCATATGAAAATGAGACAAGTTATATGGGTTGGCAGAAATAAAAAAGGTTGTTATTGTCATTTTCTTAAAGTAAGTCTTGAAAAAACACAAATGAAAAAGATTAAACACAAATGAAACTGTAATTAGTGCGAATTTCAGAAACACAAAATGAAATATTGCCTTAATTTTGTTAATGATATTCATATGAAAATGAGACAATTTATATGGGCAGGCAGAAAAAGAAAAGGGTGTTATTGTAATTTTCTTTAAATTAAGTCTTGGAAAATACAAATGAAAAAGTTTAAACACAGATGAAAATGTAATGAGTGCAAATTTTAGAAACATATACAAATGAAATGTTGTTTTAATTTTATTAACAATATTCTTATGAAAATGTGTTGTAGTATTTTCTTTATTCATTACCACGTCAGTTAAGTTTATGCTGTGTCAAGATTAGTTAGAAGTGGTTGTTACGCTGTTAGAATTAGTTTGAAGAACAGCTCACGTGTCAAGAGCAAAAGCTTGAGTAAGAAGCAATCAGCTTAGCTTATAAATACAGTAAACATACATTGTAACACACATAAATTTATGGGATAATTTTACAAATACTTTCTGATTTTAGGTTCTAATTCAAATTAGATCTCCAGGTTCTAAAAATTCCTTAAAAACCCCCTACACCGTAAAAAGTCAGTAACTCTTACAGTGTCAGAATGCTAAATGACATTAATACTTTTATTCTAATAAAATAATAATAAATTTTTTAAAAAATTAGTTTTTTAAAAAAATAAAAAAATTAAATTATCTCTTTCCTATATTTTTTTTTCTCTCATTTTCTCTTTTCTCTCCCCATTTCTCTTCATTACCAAAACATTTTTTTTTCTTTGGTCTGCACAAATTCGAAGAACCAAGCCAAAAAAAAAATTATATCATTGTGTTTATTAAACCAGAAAGGGAAAAAAAGAGAAAGAAAGGAAAGAAAAAAAAAAAAAAA
>QANX01003357.1:44245-58779 GCA_003254975.1 Ochetophila trinervis
AAAAAAAAAAAAAAGAGTTGGCAGAGGTGCTGGTGCGGGTGCGAGGGAGAGGAGAAGAAGAAAAAAAAAAAAAGAAAAAAAAAGAGATAGAAAATATAAAATTAAATTTTTAGAATTATTTTAGAAATTTTTATATTAAATGACTGTTATGCTCTTTTGCAGTTAAAGTTAACAAAATTTCACTAACGGCAGAGAGTGTTTAAGAAATTTTTAAAATTTGAAAGTCGTATTTGATATTATACTAAAAGTCAGAGAGTATTTGTAAAATTATCCCTAAATTTATTGAATCAAACAGAATTTTTCTGAAACTATTTTATTTTTTTTCCTTTCTTTTTCAGTTTAGCTTTTTTGTTATCTTTCCGTTCAAAATGAGACAATTTATATAGGTAGGCAGAAAAAAAAGATGCTATTGTAATTTTTTCAAATTAAGTCTTGAAAAAACTCAAATGAAAAAGATTAAACACAAATAAAAATGTAATTAGTGCAAATTTCAGAAACACAAATGAAATATTGCTTTAATTTTATTAACAATATTCATATGAAAATGAGACAATTTGGGTAGACAGAAAAAGAAAAGGATGTTATTGTAATTTTATAAATTAAGTCTTTGAAAAAACAATAAAGTCTATGAAACATTGCGTTTAGGATTTGCAGCAGCCTGCCTGCCTGCCCAACCAGCGCCTACCTCCTTCCTATAAACGACAAGGCCGCTTAACATTCATCAAAAATTGTTTGAAATTTTTTAGTTTTGAAATTGTTTTGTATACATGGTCAAACTAATATAAGTTTGAACTTTAAACTTTTGTGTAACGTAAAAATATTACACTTTTTATATGGATATTTTTTGAATTTATTTACGAGTTATGGTCAAACCTAATTAGAAAAAATTCATTTTTATATGAATATTACATGGTACCAGTTTGCATCACTTTTAGGAGAAAATGACATATGCCTTGTGAATTTATTATTTATACAAAGTAGTGGTTCTTTTTTAAAAGAGAAAATAAAAAATATAAATAAAACTTGGAAAGATGATGTTTTTGTTGTCATTGTGACAAACCATTGTTTTCTTTTTTGTTTTTTTTTTATTTATCAAAAAAAAAATATTTGTCCAAATAATATTTTATCAATTTATTAGAATTTGACATAATTGTGAGAAATAAGAAGTTCTATGTTATATTGACTGGCATATGCTTTTTATATGTCTTTGATAATTTCTAATAGTATGATTGAATCTTATGTAGGTCTCTTAGCGGTGACAAAACAATACCTATGTTTCTCAAACATCAATTTTTAAGTTTTGAATCCTAATGCTCCTGTTAGAACAGTCTAGCTGTAAAATTGTTGTTTCTTCAAATAATAGCTTGGGTTTGAATCCTTCCAATTCCAAATCAAAAGAAGTTTGAATTTGATCTATATAAAAAAAAAATATATGGATATTATTATTGTCTAAACCAAAAATAACAAAAAGTAGTAAGAAGGAAAAAAAAAATTGATTTAATGTAGTGTCCCAAACGAAAAGCCAAATTAAGATTTTAGAGAAAATTGAAAGGTGAGGTGCATGAAAGAAAGAAAAATTGTCTAACAAGAAAGAAAAATTGACTAACAAATACGTATAAATATAGAACATCCAATCATTTAAATTACAAAAAATAAAGTTCTCATCGGAGCAAAAAAAATCCAAAAGCTTAAACTATGTATCACATCTAGACCTTATTTTAAAATAAAATAATAATTTTAATATCAAAGTGAATTATTATTATTTTTAAATAAAATTAAAAGCTATTAAAAAGGGAATTATTTTATATTTATATTTCTGTGACAGAACCCAAAAGTAATCAAAGAAAGAAAAGAGTAACAGCGGAGGTGTATAAAAAAATGTATGGTCCGTCCGCAGCCCCACGTGGTTGAACCTCGTTTGGTTCAATGGTCGTTAGCAGTTTGTTGCTTTGTGTGGACCCCACCTCCCTTCCAATCGTAGCGGAGATCCTTTCGAATCTTCTTCTCCTTCTTCGACTTCATATCTTCTTCTTCTTCTTCGCACCTTTCCCTCCCTTTCATATTACGTCTTCTTCTTCTTCTTCTTCTTCTTCTCTACCAAACGCAAATCAACAATATATATACTTTTCTAATTCAGGAAGAAAATCAAACTACTGTGGGTCGCTCTGTGTTCCTTTTTTTTTTTTTTTTTTTTTGGGTTTGGATGTTTCTGAGAGAGTTGGAGAATGAGAGCTTTGAATTCTCATATTGTGCTTATTGATCTTCACAGCTCATGGCATTCCATAAACCAAATTCCGATATCCACACTGGGTTTTCTTCAAAATTCCAACTTCGTTCCTACCGTCTTTTCGCCATTTCGTCGAACACGTCGTGCCACTAAGGGAATCTCTTCCTCCAAATCCTCTGCCCCGTCGGTTCGGTCCCCGGAAATTCGGAGACCGTCTGATCGGTACTTTTCTGGAAATGGGTCGGTTTCTAATTCCCCTAGTTTGGCTTCTACTTCGCCGTCGGAAGTGGCCACGGAGCTCGAGCTGTTTCTTGAGCTGTTGCCTTTGAGGATGAGGAGGGAGCTGTACAGGCACCAGGAGATTGAGCAGCTTATTGAGGTTGTGATGGATTTGGGAAGACAGCCGATTGCTCGGTTTCCTTCTGGGGACTGGGTCATCTCGGAAAAGCCCATAAAGCATGAAGACTTACTGCATGCGATCTCTAAGGTGATCCAAGTTAAACGTGTAATTTTTTATTTTAATGATCTTTTATTGGAGTGTTCACTTTACGGCTCTGTCTTGGCGAATTTGTGCTTGAATATTTAATTGGTTGATCACTTTTGTGGCTGTGTTATTGTTTATTGTGGATACGTTGGTCTTTTTTAATTGGCTGTGCTGATGTTGATAGATACAAAATAGTGTTCCTTTTATAAAGATCAAAACTTTGAATATAGTATTTTGTCTGTAAAGAAACAGGGATTTAATTTAAAATTTTATTTTAACTCTTCTCCTTATTTGAAGCTGACTTTTCGATTTTCAGGTTGGTGAGTTTTCTGATGACAACCGTTCGGGTATAGATAATTCTTTACACCGTATAAGTGCTATACGGAATCGGAAACTGCAAATAATTGGCCTCACTTGCCGAGTGGGCAGAGCTGTCTCTGGAAGTGCTGAGATTATCCGTGACTTAGTTGAGGGGGGAGGTTCCATCTTGGTAATTGGACCTCCTGGAGTTGGCAAGACTACCTTAATCAGGTATTTACCATTTAGTCAAGCAACTTAGTTGAAGGTAATGAGGTTTGTCTCATTGCTTTGGGTGCTGTTTCTCTAATTGAAAAGTATTTCTAATGGCCATTGCATGTAGGCATCAAGTTTCACTATGCATCCTGTCATATATGCTTTCTGATATAGTGCATTCTTCTTTAGACTAGTAAGGAGAAGCTTCTCTCTTTTTCTTATATTGAGTTTAACACAGTTCATTTATTGAACTTTATTAGAACAACTTGAGCAACTGAGACAAACATTGTTGCACAATGTCTTCCCTTATGACTTAGCATCAAGAGCGAATGTATAGTCTAAAACAGCTTTGATTGTGCAGAGAAATAGCAAGAATGTTAGCAGATGATCACAAGAAGCGTGTTGTTATTGTGGACACATCTAATGAGATTGGTGGTGATGGAGATGTCCCCCATGCAGGAATAGGTCGTGCAAGGAGGATGCAAGTTCCAAATGTGAACTTGCAGCATAATGTGAGTGTTGAAGTCAGTTTATGGCTTTTAATGTGATTATTGCTTCATTTTTGAAATGGTAAAGCTCCAAGAAATTGTTATAAAGTATTTTGTATTAACGTTGTTTTTTTCTCTCTGTTTTTCTGATTTTTATGCAGGTTATGATTGAAGCAGTTGAAAACCATATGCCTGAAACTATTATTATTGATGAAATTGGTACAGAGCTTGAAGCTTTAGCTGCCAGTACTATTGCTCAAAGAGGAGTTCAGTTGGTTGGAACAGCACATGGAATGAGTATAGACAATATAATAAAGAATCCTTCTTTGCAGATCCTTGTTGGTGGCATCGAGGTGCAGTGACATACCTTTCTTTTTCTGTTCTCATAAGACTTTAACGCATTTCCATAGGATTATGCTGTCTGTCATATGCCCCATTAAAGTGGCATTTTTGTCTGGATTATTGGAATTAAATTTGAATGGGATCATCACCAATATAATTTACATTGTATCTGGACCTATGGCAAGCGAGGAATTCAAATTAATCAGGATAATTCTCCCTCTTAAAACAGAGTGTTACACTTGGTGACGAGGAAGCAAGGAAAAGGAAAGTGCAGAAGACGATTCTTGAAAGAAAAGGTCCTCCAACATTTACATGTGCTGTTGAGATGATATCTAAGACTGAGCGCCGTGTACATCACAGATTAGATGCTACAGTTGATTCTATACTGGCAGGTAGACTCTACTTCTTTTTATAAGTGATGTAGTTTGAGATTTAAAGTTCTTAGGCCTGCAGTATATATGAAATTTTTCTTGCTTAAAATTATTTGAATTTGGGATGTCTTGAAATGGGTAACACCTTAAGCTTCTTGTCTAAAAACCTTGAATATTTTAGGCCAACAGAGAATCTAATTGGAAATATCTGGGTTTACAGGAAAATCTCCTCTGTTTGAAATCCGTCATGTGGTTGCTGATGCTAATGATCCTCCGGAGACAACTACAATACTGGAAAAACTCTATATAGAAAAATCTGATTTCACTACTAAGAAAGGCATCTTTACTAAGGAAGAGTCTGATGTGGAAGATATAGATCATTCTCCCAGCTGGTCCAAGAAGTTTAGCAGTGTTGGATTGGTCAAAAAGAAGATTTCACCGATGCGCATCTATACATACAAGGTACATTTCTTAGGTTTACTTGTCCTTAATGTGTTTCACTTAGGAATTATTAAATCTGAAGAGGACATACTTTGAAAATCATTTGTATTTTGAAAGAAGTAAGATTATATAAAATATTGAAGATTCTATTAGCTTAATGAGATTTCAGTTTTGAACAGACAAATTTTGTCAGGATGCTGTTTTAGAGTTCAAACTTTTGTAGAAGCATATATATTTAACTAATTCTTCATTGATATGAGTTTCTTATAGGTTCATGAGGCTGATTTACAGCAAGTAGCGAAGGTAATGGGTCTTGAAGACGAAGTAGATGTAACTGATGACATTGGAACAGCAGATGCAATTCTAGCATGCGGTTCTGAAATGAAGAAGAACCCATGGATCCGTGGTGTAGCGAAATTCCACCAGTTGCCTATATTTGTCATGAAGGTACCATCCTGTGTTATTATTTCAGTTTATAAAACTGTATCAATATATGTAAGTGGTTGTCTCATTTGGAAATGCGGTATCTGTTTTGCAGTCAAACACTATGGCACAAATGGTGAAGGCAGTTCGCACGGTGCTTGGAAGGGAATCATTTGGCTCTTTGTCGAAACAACCCTTTAAAAGATCTGTTGACATTGAAATTGAAGATGATGCACCAAGAAGAAAACCATCTCTAGAAGAGATTGATGCTTTAGAGGTGCAAATTCTTTCCCATTCCATTCTATTTCATTGTTGCTTTTTAACCCACTGTGGCCTAAACCAGTGGTGATTGCTTTAATGTTGGTGAGTTATAGTCGGTCATGATTTTTGTTAACTCGGAAGTTCAAAATTAGTACCCCCATGATAGTGATCTGTCAGTGACCAGTTCATTATTAATCCATTATTGGTGGAAAAGGTCATGCAATTAAATGGTCATTAGTGATTGCGCGGCAATAAGTTTGTCTCATCTAGCAAGAAAAATTACCTGTTTATGGTCTATGTTGAGTACTATGTTGAGCTTCTAAATTGGCGTAAACACTACACTTTGCATGTGCATTGAAAGATAGATGCACATTAATGGCTTTCATGTGCAAGACAAGTCAAAATCAAGCCTGTTGTTATAAATGAAAAACTTTAATATGCAACCGTTCCATGAGAGATGTGGTTTAACAAGCCATTCATCATCAAACACTTAACAAATGCATATAGGATGCACATGCTTCAATTTATTGTCGTGTGACATTGCTCATGATTATAGGTCATTGAATTTACGTTGCACGTGATTTTTGGAAGTGACATAGATGGCATAGCGTAACCGTTACATATATTACTTTCTCGTTGATTAGAAATAAAAGCCTTGTTCTATTTGAAGAGTTATACCCTAATTTCTTGTTGTTTATGGTATATCATTATTGTGTCTACCTTCACTTATCTTATTCTACTACTTTGGATCTAGTCAGATATCAAAAAGAGGAATGTAATTTGTGTTGGATTTTAACTCTTCTGAATCTAACTTAAAAGTCATTCCCATTAGGATCTTGGTTTAACCAAAAAGAATGTGTAAATTTTGAGCACCTCAATTTTCAGAGGGGGAAAATACATTACATGTTTACAATACATATGTTAACTGATTCACAAATATTTTCTTTTGTTCTTCTGATAGGAGGTTCGCCTTGCAATTGAGTATATCGTGATTCCTGGTGGAGAGCCAGTAGAGCTTCTCCCAAGACGCTCGGAAATAGTTGCCCGACAGCTTGAGCTAGTGCAGAGTTATCAGTTGGCAGCTGAAAACTCAGGTACTGAGCTGAATCCCAGATTGCAAATTCTTCCCGCGAGATTAAACAAGAAGACTTGTTCTAAATCTGTTAAGTCCAGTTCAAGTTTACAGAAACCGACTGACTCTAAATCTCTAACTGGTGGTGGTGGTGGAACCAGTGTAACTAGGCTGCCCCTTTTGCCTGAATAAGAAGAAAATAGTTTCCCAATCTGTGACATATTTCAATCAGTGATTGAAATAAATGTATGTACGATTCCCATGTAGAGCCCTGTAAATTAGCTGGAATCTCTTTTTATGTAATTATTTCATTCTGTCAAATGTGCATTGCAAAAAAAAAATTGTAATGAAAAAAGATATTCAATATTTAAGAAAGTGGAGAAAAAAAAATCACTATTATTAGAGATAAAATATAAAAGAAATGATGATCCACTTTCTATTAGTTTAAACTTTTAGGATCAGTGATCATTCAACATGGTATCAAAGCTAATTTCTGCTTTTGTTCCCCAAATCCCATTCAGTGAACCATTTGAAAGATGAATTCTATAAAGTATTTGTGGTGGTGGAAACAAAGTACCTAAAATAAAAATCCTGTTTTTAAAAACAAAACAGTTTTTTGAGTTCCACAGCTGAACAAGAGTTGAAATTGATACTTGGGCTGTGGAAGAAGAAAATTGTAGATGAACCTTTTCGTAGGACATAGCTTTCTTTTTTAAGTTTTTAAAAATTTATTTTAATTTAATAAATAATAATAGAAAGAAGGTGATAGAACTCCATATTAGTCGCATAAATTATGAAATTTGAATGAAACATATAATTACAAGTCATAGTTATCTAATGACTTAAAAAAAAACATAATTAAAAATAGTAATTTCCTAATTTACCATGAGGATGCAGTTTTCTTTAATTTAGAGCATCTTTAATGGCTCTGTGTATTGAAATCTACATGGCACATAAAATAGAAGTTTTTGTTGCTTATGTGGCAAATGTCTGTTTAATAGACAGTGAATATTTAAAAGTAGTCTCCAATGTAATCTGTTTACAATAAAAGTAATAGATTATGTGTAATTTTTTTTAAAATTATATCTATTTAAAATTATAAAATAATTGAAAAAAGAATAAAAAAAATAGTTAATTACTGAGTCACACTGTCTAACAGACTTTCTGAAAGTAGACAGTGTATTTGACAGTGTCTATTTTATTTTTTGCCACATCAGCTTAACAGAGCTAATAGATAGAGTCATTGGAGACTTTTTTTTTTTTAAATCTTCTATATTTATGATGTGGCAATAAAATTAGAACAATCCACATTATCATTGGAGATGCTCTTATCTCTAAGAATTCTTAGCAAAAAAAAAAAAATTTATCTTTAAGAATTTTTCTTTTATAAAATACGTATAAATGATTAAAATGTATATAACCAATATTTGTTAAGTTAATAAACTATTAAGATATTTCTTGGGCAGATTCTTCCTTATTACATTTTTGATTATGAAGACCTTTTATTTTTTTGGTAAATTTCTATTTTGAAGATCTTGAATGTACGTATATATAGAGTCAATCTTAAGTAAGATCAACATGATAATTTTAAAATTAAATTTAGGGATAAATGCACTTTAGTACTTTGTAGTTTGCTAAACTTTTATATTAGACTTTTAAGATTAAAGTGCATCATATTAAACCTTCAATTTACATTTCATGTCACATTAGGCTTTCAAATTTCAAGTGTATCACATTAATATTTCAATTTATATTTTATGCCACAATAAATAATTAATGTACTTTAAAACATTCTAGAATTTTTATTTATTTTTAAATAAAAAGCACTACAATTAATTTTATTATTTAATACTTTGTACTTTGTAAAAAATTACAATTTAGTTGAATTAAATTAAATTTAACAGAATCTGTTAAATGCAGTATAATAACTCTAAAATTCTTTTCTTTTACCAATTTTCTAAAATATTTAAAAAATTATTTTTTATTCCTCCAAAAAAAATTATTCATCCTAAACTAAAAATAAAATTTCATGATGAAAAAATATAGGATTAAATAAATTTTCATGATAATTTTTTTAGCAATTTAGGATAAAAAAATATCATGATGAAAAATATATAGGATAAAAAAGTTCATGATAATTTTTTTTAGCAATTTAAAATGAAATAAAAAGTTTTAGATGAAAAGAAAATTAAATGATTTTTTATTTATATTTTTGAAAATTGGCAAAAACAAATATAAATTAAAGATTTAATGTGTTATATTTGAAATTTGAAGGCCTAATGAGACATATAATATAAATTAAAGACTTAATATGATACATTTGAAATTTGAAAGTATAATGTGATATAAATATAAATTCGAAGTTTAATATGTAACATTTAAAATTTAAAAGTTTAATATACAAATTTATCAAACTACAAAGTACTAAAGTGCATTTATTTCTTAAATTTATTTACTATTTGATAACATGAATGACTAAAATTTAAAATTAATTAAAAATCAAATAAAAATTTATTAACATACTAAAATTTTAATTATAAAAAATAAACTCGGTCAGAGTCTAATGATCCATAAAAATATTTTTTAAACTTAATATTTGAAATGGTCTTAAACTGAAAAATGAAACTCATATTTTTAAACTATCAAGTCGAATATTACAGCGTCATTCTCTCTCACTATATATATATATATGTATGGATTTTTTTGAAGTGGTCCCGCATATACGACAAAAGCAGCACCGTTTGGTCCGTATTTTTTTTTCATCTATGTTCTGTCAGTTTACCTACGTGACCTCCACATATCAAAGTCAAACTTTGTCATTTTAAAATCTCTCTCTCTCTCTCTCTGCAAATAGGGTTTGTCATGGCACGTGCAGGTCGCGTGGGACAAGCTAACGTAAGAGCATATACAATGTTGCTCTTTTTTTTTTTTGGTAAAACATAATTGCTATTAAGCACAAAAGAGCCCCTAAACAGGGGAATTACAAACTATAACTTCCAGCAATATCAGCAACATAAATGTCACTCAAAATTTTTGGAAGAGATCTAAGATTAGAGGAAGAAAAGATAGCATTACAGTTACTAGCTAGAGCTGATTTTGCCATATAATCAGCAAATCTATTAGTTTCTCTAGCATTCCAAAACAGTTCCCACCTATTAAACAAAAGATTAGACCTAGCAAATAAAATGGATTCTCTAGTATACCACCCCGCTGGCTCCTTTTCAGAATTGATCTCCTTAACCACTTGAATAGCATCGGATGAAAAGCACAGCTTCCTCCAATGCATTTTGATACAACATTCAACAGCCCATTCCACAGCTTTAGTCTCTGCTTCATAAGCCGAATGAACCTTGATAAGATTTGTTCTAGTGACAATCAAGAGGCCATCTTCATCCCTCACAGCAAAAGCAAGGGCAGCATCTTGTCCAATAACTGCTGCATCACAGTTGACTTTCCACCACCCCATAGCCGGGGGTTCCTATTTACTTTCTCTGATCTGAGCAACAGAAGGGGGAGGGTAGTGAAGGATAACTGAAAAGTCTCTCACCAATTGATCAATCCTCCCAGCCCTCTCCTTAATATTACATTTGCCTTCGAACAAACATTCATTTCTAAATCCCCAAAAACAATACAGAAGGGCAGCCAAATAGGATGAGAACGTTGTCCTATCCTCTGCTCCACGACACATCCACTCAGGTGGTTTGATACACGCCTCAACAATCTCAAGCACACTACCAAGGTTCCATTCATCAGTCCTTCCTCCCCAGCTGCAGGCAAAAGCAAGGGTCCTAAATCCACTACACTCTGTGAAAAGATGATGAGTGCTTTCGGCTCCATTCCCGCATACCGCACAAGTAGTATCGAAAATAGGGAATCTTCTATTTAAAACCTCTTTTGTTGGAAGAATATTGGACAAAACTCTCCATAGAAAGATTTTTTGTCGCTCATGTAGGTGAGAACTCCAAAGACTCTTCCAGATTGTTTGTTCCATCTCCGGGCAGTGAACATTGATAGCATAACAGTTGCTAGTAGTAAACAAACCATTATTATTGCCACACCAAAAAAGCCTATCCTCACTCAAAGTGTTAGGCCAAGCCATGTTGAGAATGGCTTGGGCAGAGGCTTCTTCACATATTTCCTTAATCAGCTCAACATTCCATCCCTGGTCATCAGAGTTTCTTAGGTCTCGGACTCTGCTCCAGCTGTCAGGATTGATCCCTTGTTTAATCATAGGAATTTTCCCAGCAAATTCCACTAACCACGGATCTTTCCACGGATTAACTTTTAGGCCATTTCCAATCTTATAGCAAGCTCCTTTTCTAATAAAAGTCCTGGAGCTTAGAATACCTTGCCATCCCGGGGAAGCCCCTCTAGACTTGCCTACTTCAAAAAACGTTTTCTCTCTTAAGTATTTTGCATGTAAAATCCGGCACCAGAGGCTACCACTTTCTTTAGCCATTTGCCATCCTAGCTTAGCAAGCAATGCCGAATTGATGTCTTTGAACCTGCGGAACCCGAGCCCCCCTTCACTCTTTGGCTTACACAATTTCGACCAAGCTTTCAGAGCTAGGATTCGCTTGGTTCCTTCTTTGTTTCCCCACCAAAACCGTCTAACCATAGAGTCAAGATCTTTACAAAAATCAGAGGGCAGTCGGAAGGTAGACATTGTATAAGAAGGAATGGCTTGGATAACAGAGGTGATAAGGGTTGCTTTTCCAGCTTTAGAAAGAAGGTTTCTCTTCCACCCTTCAATCCTGTTACAAATTCTGTCTTTTAAAGCTTTAAAATCCTTGGACTTGTTCCTACTCATGAGGAGAGTATTCCCGAGGTAGATGGAATCCTGGGGCATTTCTTTGAATCCAAGAGTTTTTTTAACAGCAGCTCTACTATCCACTCTGGTATTTTTCGAAAACAGAATGCTGGACTTGTTGACATTTGCATCTTGTCCAGACCACTCAAAGAATCGGTCCAAGCAACCCTTCAAGGTTTTAGCCTCATCTTCATTAGCCCTGCATGTCACAAGAAGGTCGTCTGCGAACATAAGGTGAGAAATGGCAGGGGCATTACGACTCACCTTGATGCCATGTAGCCGGCCCTCATTCTCTTCCTTGATAAGGAGTCTGGACAGCAATTCAGAACAGAGAATAAACAGGTAGGGCGACAGCGGGTCTCCTTGCCTTAAACCACGACAAGGGGAGAACGACTCTGAGATTCCGCCATTTAGAAGAAGGGAGTATCGGACTGTACTTAGGCAGCTATAGATGAGCTGTTGGAACTCCTCCGAGAATCCCCAAGCATTCAGGGCCTTCGTCACACATCCCCATTCAAGGCGATCATAGGCTTTTTTCAAATCCACTTTCAGCATCATAAGCCCGTTTTTCCCCTTATGCTTCTTGATTTTGTGTGTTACTTCCTGGGCAATGATGGTGTTTTTCGCAATCCATCTACCTTCCACAAAAGCTCCATAGTTTGGAGAAATAATTCTCTCCATAAACTTCTTCAACCTCACCGTGAGGATCTTAGACAGTATTTTGTAAACAAAGTTACAGAGGCTTATCGGTCTATAGTCATTAAAATTGGTTGGAAGCCTAGCTTTTGGGATGAGGACCAGGAAAGTTTTATTTACACTGTGGGGAACTTTTCTAAGCCGAAAGCATTCCTGTATAAACCGGCACACCCGGCTACCAACAATCTTCCAGTAGCTACGAAAAAAGCATCCAGGGAACCCATCCGGCCCTGGGCTCTTGAGCGGGTGGAGTTCTTCCATGCATTGCTTGATTTCCTCCTCTGTAGGAATTCTGATCAGCTCTCTATTTTCTTGTTCTGATACATAACAGCAGCCAACTCCTTCCACCTCAGTTGGTATTTGGGGGTGATCAGATTTCTATAAATCCTTAAACATCTTGGCAAAGTAATCTCCAATCCCTTTCCTATCCGTAATTCAATTCCTCTCATCCTTTATAGCAAAAATTCTATTTCTTCTACGTTTCAACATTAGACTCATGTGGAAGAATTTTGAGTTTCTATCACCATCTTTTAACCACACCTCACGGGATTTTTGCCGGTATATTGATTCCATTCTCGCCCTTTGCACTCTAAGGCTTTCAATGACCTCTTTCTTATTCCTATTATCACCATTCGGGTCCAAGTCAAGCAGCTCTAATTCCGTCTCGAGACGTGTGATTTCAGTTTGGGCAAAGCCAAAGTGCTCTTTGTTCCATCTTCTAAGGGCATTAGACGTGTTACTCAAGCTTCTGTTGAGTTGATGGCACTCCATTCCGTTCTTCCATCCCTTCTCCCAAGCCACTTGGACAACGTCAATGCTAGTTTTATCCGAAGCCCATACCTCCATAAAACGAAAAGGGCGATTCACGAATTGTTCTGTCCCCGCAGTATTAAGAAGGATCGGACAATGATCAGAACACTCTTGAGGGAGGTGCTGAATAGAAGCCATCGGGTACAAAGATATCCACCTCTGGTCCGCCACTGCTCTATCAATTCTTTCCTTAATGCAGGCCAGCCCTGTTCGTCCATTGCACCAAGTGTAGCGAGGTCCAATGAAGCCCAGATCAATGCCTCCAGTATTAAGCAAAAACGATTTTAGTATAGGTCTTTTTTTCCAAACTGGCCTTCCCCTCTGTTTTTCAACGTCCTCCAATACTTCATTTAAATCTCCAATCAGCAGCCAGGGTCTCTCTATGTCAAGAATCAAACCCTCCAAATCCTCCCAGAATTTTCTCTTCTCTCCTTTATAGGGAGTCCCATGGCAGGCTACCAGACTCCACAACCGATTACTCATTCTTTCTACTACCGTACAACACAGAATTCTGCTAGAGTGCCACACACAATCTATTTCAATCTCATCCCTCCACATAAGGGCTAGCCCACCTGCTGTGCCATTAGACTCAACAATGAACCAATTCGCAAACTTTAGCCTTCTACAGTAGGCTTCCATTTTCCGTCGACCACACTTTGTTTCCATTAGAAAGAGGCAATCCGGATTCATTTTCCTCGCCGTACTCTTTAGATAGCAGAAGGAGTCCGGCTGCCCCAATCCCCTGCAGTTCCAAGAAAGAATCTTTATTGGAGAGGGGGGGCATGGGAAGGCCCGCCTCCTCGGCCTCGAGAAAATCCAGATTTCTTCTCACATTGTTGTTCATCCCTCCATTATTATCCTCAGTCAACACTGATTTTTTCCGGGCATCTTTCTTCCAGGATCTCGATACTCTGCTTCTACCAGCTTGTCTTCCCGCTCCTCCGCATCCAGTTTGAAACTTTGGCGTAGTGATATTTAGGCTTCCAAGGTTTTCCCGGGCTTCTTCTATAATATCATCTTTTTCCTTTCTTGGGCCTCCATCTGTATCTTCCTCTATTTCCTCTAACACCACGTTACTTCTTGAAGACCCAACCAACTCAGTTTGGGCCATCCTTTTGCGGGCCGAAAGTTTCTCCTTTCTTTTTATTGAGGCCTCTCCTGAAGCACCCTCTTTATAGCTTGGGCCCATGCCCAATGAGAGAGGCCCGTTTTGGCCCACTTCTTTCCTCTCAGCTAGGTTACTTAAAACCATTCCTTGTATCATCTTCTTTGCCCAGTGCGTGATGTCCTCTCCACCGCCTCCTTGTCTCATAAAGTCAATCACCGATTGTTGCACCTCCCCAAAATTTCCCCATTGGTGTCTCTTCAGCGTCAGAATTAGGGTCTCTAATTCACTACTTTTAGCAACTTCATTTAGGAATATCTCCGTAATAATATACAATGTTGCTCTTAATTGTAAAGAGGATCATTAAAAGTATTTTGAAATTTTTTTAAAGAATAAAAAGTAAATTTTTTTTTATCAACTTTAATGATATTTTTTATAATCACTCTTTATTTTATATTTTTTAATAAACAATTATTATTTATATTTTTTTT
>QANX01003360.1:0-24446 GCA_003254975.1 Ochetophila trinervis
TTATACCTTTTTTTAATTTCAATCCGTTTAAATTTATCAAATTCATAAAAAAATATTAACAAAATGCTTTTCATTATTTCTAAAAATTACAATAGTTTTTTAGTCCACACTTTTTTTAATCTATGGGTTTATCTTAACACTAGTTTTTAATAAAAATATAAAACAATTGACTTCGATTATATAAACATATGTGAAACAACGAAAGTGCAAGAAACTAGTGATTTTGTTTGAGAAAGGGTCTCAACCTTCAATGGCTATTTTTCTTTTTATGTTATTTATTTTTGCTTATCATATCAAAAGTAAAATGTCTTTCTCATATAATTTTAAGAGTTAATTGATGTATGTTGACTGGTTGTACATTGAACTTTTAAATTTAAAACGTTTTACTGATAAATTTATAATTTTATTTCACATTAATTTAATTTTAAATTGACTAATAAAAATTGAGAAAATTGATAAATCATTTTAATTTACAATGATTAATGAAAAGCTAATTAATTTTTTTTAAAATTTATACTTTTTGTTAATCAATTTAAATACTGAACTAAAAAAAATATTATAAATTAAAAATCTTATATAAAAGGTTTTTAACTTAAAAGCAGGTACAGCTTAGCCATGACTATTTTTAATTTACATGCCCCAAAGATCAACGTGCAACTTACTTTCACACGAGGGATGGAATCTTGCTTCTGACTCTTAAGCTAAGAAGAAAACTGTCTTCTTTCTGTAATTTTGTATTTTTCTTTCAAATTTGGACTGCATTCCTGATGACTTAGAAGTAATGGTGTAAAATATTGCAGTAAGACACATGTGTATACTTTCTTATTGACAAACTAATATGACAATCACGCAGACCTTAAACATAATATAAGTGAAAAGATCATATATACGCCCGTCCTGAAACTTTTATCCTCTATCTAATCCCCACTGTTGAGGGTTTTTTTGTGATTAACACTAGCAAATCTCTTTTCACCACTCGTTTATCTTTTTTTTTTCCATGTCCATTAAACAATAATAAAAAAGAGTTAAACGGTCAAATGGGTCTCACAGCCATCGCGGGTCATACTGTCACTCGCTTCTCTGCTTCCTGGTCTACTACTTCATCTTCTACTCTCTTCTTCAGTCGTATCCGCAGAGGACTCCTCGGTACACTGCCGACTAGAAAGCAGCAGAGGCAGCAGCAGAAGAACTATAAGATAATGTCTTCTTCAGCATCGTCGTCGCTTCCAGAAGTGGCGGCGAAGCAAGACCAAATAGCAGCTCCTTATGGCTCTTGGAAATCCCCAATCACAGCCGATGTTGTCTCTGGTGCATCTAAGCGGCTCGGTGGCACTGCGGTCGATTCACGTGGCCGCCTTATTTGGCTCGAATCGCGTCCCTCTGAATCAGGGTACCTGTATCTTTATCGCTTTATGTATAATTGCTTCATTTGCTCAAACCCTAATTGGATATCCGCTAAGCTCCGAGGAAATTGGATATTTTTTTTTATTTCGCTTTCGATTTTCGATTTGTAAATTTGGTTAATAAACTGTTTTCAGACGAGCTGTTCTTGTGAAAGAACCGGAGAATCCAGGAGACGAACCCGTTGATATTACGCCCAATGACTTTGGTGTACGGACAGTGGCTCAGGAGTACGGAGGGGGTGCTTTCAGTGTTCATGGGGATACGGTGATTTTCTCCAACTATAAGGATCAGAGACTGTACAAGCAGTTAATAAATTCTAAAGGTCAGAATTAGATTGTCCTTGTTTCTCATGCTGAACTCTACGATGCTTTTATGGAATCTCTCATGTGTCTTTAAAGTTTTATGTAGTCTTACATATAAATGCGAAGCAATTTTGAAATGTTATGTATTGGGGTGCAAAGCAGATTATTCTCCCGTGGCACTCACTCCAGATTATGGTGGGCCAATAGTGTGTTATGCTGATGGAGTTTTTGATGCGCGCTTTGGTCGTTATTTGACTGTCCGAGAAGGTAGAGTTTGTCTTTTTTTTTTTTTTTCCTGAGATTATTCGTCTTCATGCTTGGTTTTACATTCTTATGAGATGTTTGCACTAGTGATCTCCTTAACATATCCGTTTATGAAATCCATGTAGATCGTCGTGAAAGCAGCTCAAATGCAACAATGGCAATTGTAACAGTGGGGCTAGGCAATGAGAATATTCAGGGTAAGAATTTTTCAGCAAGAAAAAAATTGTAGGTTCCAGGGGGTTCAAAATGGGGTTAAATATTACATTGTTATTTGTTTTTTAAGTTTTTGCATTTTTAAAAGAATAATGTTCATTTGCTGGTGAACATATGACATTCAGAACCAGAAGTACTAATTGGTGGAAAAGATTTCTATGCCTTCCCTCGTTTGGACTCCAAAGGAGAAAGAATAGCATGGATTGAATGGAGCCACCCGAACATGCCTTGGGATAAAGCAGAACTCTGGGTCGGCTATATTTCTGATAACGGGTAGGCACATTTGATTAACAACATGTATGCACATTCCTTCTTTAGGCAAATCTATGTGCGGCATATTATTCTCATTGCTTATCGCTTTCTTTCTTTTTTTAATTATCTTAGTTAATTAATTATAGTGACATCCCAAAGGCTTGGTTTTATTTTTTCTCTTACTTTATAGAGTAACCATCTCCACTCTGCCATGCAGAGAGATCCACAAGCGCATCTGCATTGCTGGGTCCGATCCTACAGTTGTAGAGTCGCCAACTGAACCCAAGTGGTCCTCTACTGGTACTTTATTAAATTGACATTTTATCAGGGTAAAGTTTGGAATTATTGTTGCCTCATTTTATTTTCTGCTTTAATTCCTTAGCTTTTGAATTTGTGCAGGGGAACTGTTTTTCATAACTGATAGAAAAACGGGGTTTTGGAATCTTTATAAATGGGTAAGTTTCATGCGTTGATGACCCTAAAGTTATAATTTTAATGTTATTGTAAGAAGTGCAATGCTCCTATGAGAGAGGACTTTGGTGTATAATGTTCTAGAACATGAACCTATTCTGAAATTAATTATTTGGCATCTATTTGGATTTGTTATATTATGAGTTTTAGTTTCCCTTTTGTTTTGCCACAGGTTGAATCTGATAGTAAAGTGTTGTTAGTCTATTCCTTGGATGCGGAGTTTTCTAGACCTCTGTGGGTTTTTGGCATAAATTCTTATGAAATAATCCAGAGCCACAAAGGAAAGAACTTAGTTGCTTGCAGCTACAGGTGATTATGAAAGTACAAGTTTTTGCATGCTAGATTTATGTATTAATCCTGTTTTCACACATAGTTTGTGATTACCTAATTTATCCATTTTAATTTAATTTTTAAGTAGTGGATTTTCCATGCAGACAGAAAGGAAGCTCTTATCTTGGAATTGTGGATGATGTTCAGAGCACCTTATCAATTCTTGATATTCCATTCACTGACATTGATAATATTGTACCGTCAAGAACCTTATCCTCCCTATCATAGTAACTTTCTGAGGAATGCATTTGTTAGATTGGTTGCATTTTGAAGGACTTCCTAAATTTCTTCATTTCCTTTTCAGACCTCAACAGACCATTGCTTATATGTGGAAGGAGCATCAGCAACTCACCCATCATCTGTTGCTAAGGTGATGATGCACGCTTGCAAAGGGTATTGTTTAAGAAAATAAATAAATTAGATTTTCTTTTGTATTTCACACTCCGTACCTTCGTTTTGTGTCTTGACAGGTTACTTTAGACTCCTATAAATCAAAAGCAGTTGAATTCAAGATTATTTGGTCGTCTTCGCCTGATTGTTTAAAATACAAGCTGTATTTCAGTTTACCCGAGTTAATTGAATTCCCAACAGAAATTCCTGGTCAAACAGCATATGCATACTTTTATCCACCAAGTAATCCCATTTACCAAGCAAATGAAGAAGAAAAGCCTCCACTGTTATTGAAAAGCCATGGTATGTTATAATTTGACAATTCAAAATTGTAGTTTGTTGTTCATAGAATGAAGCATGCATGTCAGTGTTAGGCCATTTCTCTTCGACCGGAATTCTGAATTTATCTGCATTCAGACAATGGTTCTTAAAACTGATGAGCCTTTTGGTTCGAACTAAACAACTATGCTATCCTTTGTCATCAATTTTAAGAGACTTAGACCTGGGAATATAGAAAATTTGATGCACTGCCTACCTTAGTTGCTTCATGAGGAAGCTGACATAGATTGTTGTGGTTTCCTGTACATGTATCTGACATTAGTTCCCATGTTTTGTGGTTTCCTTCAATTCATACAGGAGGGCCAACTGCTGAAACACGTGGAATGTTGAATTTAAGCATTCAATATTGGACCAGTCGGGGTTGGGCTTTTGTTGATGTTAACTATGGCGGCAGCACCGGTTAGATCTTAACAACCTTAATTCTAATTGTTAGTTTCCCTTGATCATTATAGGATCTCACCGTTACAGTTTGACCAACTAAAGAAATGCATTTCATTTACTTCTTCTCGAAAGATCTTAAGTGATGGATTTCCAGGTTATGGCAGAGAATATCGAGAACGGCTTTTGGGACAATGGGGAATTGTGGATGTGAATGACTGCTGCAGTTGTGCTAAATTTTTGGTATCCATATTCTATATTCTTGTTAGATGCCATCAATTTTCTTTTACAACATTGTTTAACCCATGGTAATATAAATTTTTTTATGCAGGTGGAGTCTGGGAAGGTAGATGGGAAACGACTATGTATTACTGGGGGCTCTGCTGGTGGATACACAACCTTAGCAGCTCTTGCATTCAGAGACACATTCAAGGCTGGTGCTTCCTTGTATGGTGTAAGTGCCTAACCCTTACTTGGTTTTTGATTCTGTCTGTCTTGTGATCTCTCTGTTATGGACCATAATATTGGATTAGTAAGTTGAACCGCTAACAGTTAACAATTATGCTAAAGTTGTTCTTAAAAAGATATTATATGTTCTAGTTTAAAGTACAGATAAAAGTTGCATAGCAAGTTCATAAAAAATTGACTTCTTTATTATGTCTTATATTTTTCAATGAACAGGTAGCCGACTTAAAAATGTTGAGAGCAGAAACTCACAAATTTGAATCTCACTATATTGATAACCTTGTTGGTAAGACAGATGATTGCATTGATGCATCAGTTTGTTAATTTTAGTGACTCCATTGATAGAGGTGAACTGATTCCAGGTAGCGAAAAGAATTATTTTGAGAGGTCGCCAATAAACTTTGTTGATAAATTTTCTTGTCCCATAATTCTATTCCAAGGATTGGAGGATAAGGTAATCAATTATTACTTTTTCTTTTTCCTGTGTCAATCTTTTTTACTGGTAGAAAGATGTTACTTGAAGCAAACAGAAGCAAGGCTTGTTGATAATCTCATTGTGAAATTTATCTTTTAAGGTTTTCAAAGTTATATTTGAAACAGTATCTTTCCTATTTTGCAGGTTGTACCCCCTGATCAAGCTCAGAAAATATACCGGGCACTGAAGGAAAAGGGCTTGCCTGTTGCTCTTGTCGAATATGAAGGAGAACAACATGGTTTCCGCAAAGTATGTATTATTTATTTTATGCATCAATTGATGTTTATGATAGAAAAAGCTAGTATTGATCTAGAATTATAAGCAGGCTGAAAACATAAAGTTCACACTGGAACAACAAATGGTTTTCTTTGCACGATTAGTCGGGAACTTCAAGGTCGCAGATGACATTACTCCAATCAAAATCGATAACTTTGACTAAAGATTTGGCATGGAGGTATCTGATTCAGGGAATTTAATTGATTCTTATATAGCAATATATGATTTAACCATGTAGGTAATAAGTTTACTTGATTTTAAGAGATCCTGAAACCATCTGATAAGGGCAACTAACTTTTGCTTGTATTCAGGAACTTTGTCTAGCTGCGGACTTGTATGACAACTTTAAAATGACATTAAAGTTCTTGGACACCAACAGAATAGTTATACTTGTGTAATGCCTTGTCTCTTTAATACTTTGTGATATTGAAAATCTGAAACGGACTGTCACTTTTATACTATGACAATAAATTATAAGTTTCTACTTTTTTTTTATAGGCTGATACATATGATAGTTCCTGGTCTATTATTTGCCAATATATCGTGTGGGCATGTGTTTTACGTCTCTTTTCTTCGTATATTCATTTCAGGCGTGTTTCATTTAAATCTCAAGCTCCATTTCTAAGGATTTTTGAATTTCTGGTTTTGATATTGACACGTGAATTATACGTACTAAAGAAAAGGTGTGAGTCAACTATTATTAAACCCTACAATCATGTTAAATTATATTGTATTCATTTTAAAATTATTAACATAATTCTGACTTGTTAAACTTTTGTATTAAAATATACAAATTTAAATTTTATAAAATATGTATGGGTTTATATCTTGTTAAATTAAATATTGTGTTTAAGCTGTATTGAATATGTAAATTCAAATTTAAAAAAAATTACATGTTTAAATTTGTCAAATTTAACTATTATGCAGGAGTATTTGGCATAGATCTTTTAGTTGATACAATTAATTTAGTTTAGTTTATGATTATAAAAGGTTTCACTTATTGCTCATAGACTTCCATTTTCCTTTCTTTTTATTTATTTATTTTTTTCCCCGTTCGGTATGGAGGGTTGCTTGGTGTTTTGGATTGGCGTTTGCGGTGACGTATTTAATATAGTATTGGTTATAAATAGATCCAAAATTGTCATCAGAGTGAGCAACGTGGCATCGTTGCTTAGTAGATACCTTCCTGGTTGTTCCTGATTGCTTCTGGAAGGTTGACAAAAAATTTAATATACCGTCCCTTTTATATTCAATTAAGCACAAAATGGCCATGGGAATATAGCGTTATAATATTAATATTGTCTGTGTTGGATGCTTCATCCCTATCTACATTCCACCGCTCAGTTTGACTTTCTAGATTGTTGAACTTCATTCCGGATTATGCATAGACAACGTCAACTATGCACAACAGATTTGGGGTCTAACTTTTTTTTTTTTTTTTAAATTTTATTTTGTTAGTGATGTCATGGAATACATATTTGATAACTCAACTGAAACTACATATATTTAATTCCAAAAAAGAGAAAAGGAAAAAAAAAAAACTGATCGAGTAGCGCTTAAATATTTAACCCCACGGTTTTTTGTTTTCCTTTTTAAAAGTATAGTCACGCATCAAACTGCTTATGTACCAAATGAATTTTGTACGGGTCTAAAAACAGAAAATTGACATTTAAACGAGTATAATGAAAGAATGTAATTTTGTACTAAAACCAGAAAACATTTTTCTAGCATCATTCATAGAGACAAAACGAGGCCGTTTGACTTGTATCCTATTTCAGTTTTTAATTTGAGGATTCAGAGGATAATGGTTCTATTTTTAACTTTTTTGAGAACGTTAACTTATTATTGCCGACAATAATTGATGCTTGAAATATTTTAGCAAAATAATAAAGGATCAAACAGGAATTTTGCGATTGTATGTACTTCCAATATTTTTCTATAAACTTACAATTTATCAATAAAAACAGAGAAATAATTTTTCCAATCAGATATGTTGTATATTATGTTGTATAGAGTAGAATGAAGGGGACTTGGAAAAGCTCACCACCATCAACCAAAAGCTAGGTCCTTACAAATGGCAGTACTGGAGAATTTAAAGAACATATAAAATCAAAAACTTTACAAAAAAGAAAAGAAAAAAAAAAAAAAACAAATTAAAGATTGAAAAAATTTCTGGACAATCACTTTTGTGATCAGCTTAATCTTTTGGAATAGAAGAAGTTGTAATATAACTATGCTCGAGTAAGAGAGCCAAAACCATTGGCAATCGCGTTAACAGCAGGACTGAAAGATAACCGACCGAAAATGCTCTGCTTGTATGGCAAATAGGTCTTCTTCTTCAAATCCTCGGCGGCTGCTCTCTTCATGTTGTAGTGCAGCTCGTGTGCTGAAACCGGACCTTTTCGCCTCGAACTGGACGATGACGGACCGAAGCTCTCCGCAGACCGAAAGCTAGCGTTTTTAAGGTCTTCATGTTTCTTAAACGAAGTTGAATATTTCCTGAATGGATCTTTATCCGTCGCTCTTCCTTCCGATGCGCTTCGAAACAATAGGAAATCTCTCAGCCTCCATTTTCTCGAACTCTTAGATCCAGGAGTAGAAGAAGAGAGCGACGACTGCTTGCTGTTGTTTTGTTGTTGTTGTTCTTCCCATGGATACTGAGAAACCCTGAGAGGAGAGAGCGATCTCGCCGTTCTTCGTGCCGAATTGGAGGAAGAGAGTGCGGGAGTTCTATCTCTTCCTCTAGCGTTCGCGCTCGTTTCGTTCGCCGCATTCCGTTTTGGGGAAAGAGCGCTGCGGATAATCTTCTTGCCTTGATTTAGGGGCGATTTGGGAAATTTGAGAGCCCCCGAATCAGGGGTTTGGCGCCTCCGAGAAGGCGGAGGCTCCATAGGCCGAATTTTGCCACAGTCAAAAAGCTCATCCGCCGACAGAGAAGCCCTCTCCAATTCCACACTGAAATCGAACGCGAAATCGTCCTCTTGATCCGTGCTGGCTTTCTTAGGCAGAGAAGAAGGAGATGATCTAGTATTGCCATAGCCATCGTCGATTGAGATGGAGAATTCCTCAAACTCTCTGTAGAGCTCGGACATGCGAGTGGGACTTGCGGGTGCACTGAACAAGAATTCGCCGAAGCGTTTGGGAGTCGAAGGAGCAGAGGAGTGAGGCGAACTGTTGAAGTCGAAATCCATGGATTGCGTCGGTATCACAACCTCCATCTTCGTGGTTTTACTTTTCTTGGAGTTTGGGGAAATTTGGTTTGGGAATCGGACTGATCCAAAAAGGTGTATATAAAGGGGCAAGGATTTCAGGAAGGAGGAGAGAAATAACAAAAAGTAAAAAAGAAAAAAATAGGTACAGATTGTTGACCATTCAGTCATAGGATCGGAGCCGCCGCCTTCTACTACTTTTTTAGCTTATAATTATTACTTTGTTTTTTATTTCCTGCTATTTTGTACCATGTGTATTTCACATGCCATTGGTTTAATCATTTTCGTTTTATTTATTTATTTATTGTTTTATTCTTTTTGGCTGGTCAATAAAAGATAAAAATGTATTTTCCTTGAAATGCAAGCAGGTAGACGTGGACTTAGTAGATGGTGAACCATAAAAATGTTAAAAATAAAGAAGAAAGTATAGAGTAATCGATTGCATCGGCAGTGGCTTCGTTGCCAAGGCTTTGAGGTGAATAGGAATACAAGCATGCAGTCAACGGAGTTTTTTTGCCGGTCAACAATAATAGCTTTGAGTTTGGAATGTGGGTAAAAAGCCCAACCGAAGAAGTTATTAAAAGGATGATGTGGACCTTGGTTTTACTTCGCATGTAAGACGCAACTAATAGAATGTTGCCATCTGGAGAGCATGAGAAACATGGGAAACGTGTATTAGAAATTATAATTTATTTATTTGTTTAAGAGATGAGGAAGGAGTAAAATTCAAGGTTAAAAATCCTCCACTATTTTTAATAATTAAGGGCTACCCTAAAAGCATATTAACTTTTAGGAGACAGCCAAAAAAATTGGAGTAATGCGGTTACGTACAGGGATGGCATGAACTACACCTGTTTGACATTTTGTTCTTAAATACTACTAAAATTTACCAAATTTTATTTAAAAAAGGCAGTTTTCTGAACCCTCAAGCAACATACGTGGGAAATATCATTTTATCGAAATTAATAAATATTTCAAATTTTAAATATTTTTACTGATCCCGTAGCTACAGACATGTGCTTAAATTTTGGTGTTCGTCTATTTCACGAGTTCTTGATTTAAAAGGATTGGTTGAACAATGTGGATTTTTTCATATCTAAACCCAATTCTGAAATACTACTAAAATGTGAAAATATATAGAAATGGGGATTTTGATCTGGACAAGAAAATTTATTTCCACTTCAATCATAAAAGCAATCAGTTATATATTTTTGTTTTTGGATTTTAAACTTTTATGAGTTACATTTAAAATAATAATATGTTTTTTGGGCTTAACTTTTCGGATTTTAAACTATTTAAAAAATAATTCTGGAAAAAAAAAACATTTTATAGTGTATATATGTATATAGAATAAAGAATCTCTAAATATTTCTTAATACAGTATGTATATATGTTTTTTTGTTCTAGCAAGTATTCTTGCAAAATAATCCAGATCATTTCGAACCAAATGTGAATTGATATATTACAGTAAACAGATTTCTGAACACTCAAAGCCACAAACTTGGAAAATATCATTTTCTAAATTCTAAATTCTAAATTTTTTCTTTTAATTTTTTATTGATCCCATGCATATTGGTGGCTACAATTACAAATTAACTTGTGGTTAAGTTTCGGCGGTTAGACCGTTTCATGAGTTCTAGATTAGCAAGTTGTAGTTGAACCATATGATATTTATAGTATATATATATATATATATATATATATATATATGTATGTAACCAAAAACTAAGACTGTGTTCGGTGTAACAATTTTTGTGGCCCCAGAAAAATTAAACCTGTCTAATGTATATACGCCAAGAAACACGTCTATTTGTCACACACCTTTAGCCACTTTACTTGATTTTAGAGGAACACAGGATTCCTTGTTCGTTTATCTTTCTTTTTTATGTTAAAGCCCCTTAATCAAATTAAATTATTTCCCTTATTCAATTTAAATTATTTCTTTCTTTTCTATAGAAATCCCAATATTATTATATGACAGAGAGAGAGCGAAAGAGAGAGAGAGTGAGAGAGAAAGAAAGAAATGGAAATACAGCCGGCCAATATTGGATTTGATTCTCAAAGGCAAAGGCAAGGGTGCAGTGTGCCATGAAACGCACGTTCGGGCTCCAATTCAGATTATCAAAATTAATTAATAACGAGATTTCTATTAGAAAATTTTCCAGTATTTAGAATTAGTTGAAACCGTAAAACCTGATCCTCCTTATTCTTCCTCATTCAAATGTAAGTACCACTTCTCTAATCCCGACATGTTGTATTTGTATTTTTAATCAAGGTAAATTAATTTATAAAGTCTATATATCTAGACATACCAAATTTATTAATTAAATTTTTGATGTTTAATGCGGTAATAAATAATTTATTAGTTTTTCTTTATATAATTGTACAATATTATTAATTTATCAATTATTAATAAATTATCACATCAATAAATATATAAAAATTTAAATAATAAATTTTGTATGTATAATATTGTACATTTATAAATAAATTACCAGAGGCGATGGAGTTCATGTAACAACGAAGCAAACACCACAGCCATTATTGAAAGAACCTTCCAGTCGTATACATTACTGTATAATCTTTGTGTCTTTAGTTTTGGTTGAAAATGACGAGCGATCGACCATGCGTACAAACGAAATTGGATGTTGTTTTCCTTATGTAGTATATCCCTTGTTTTTTTCCTTCCACAACGGATAAGACAAGACTATTATTTATTCATCTAAAACCAATATATAAAACATGATCGACGGAGACCATCCATATTATATATAACAAAGTTCTACCTTTTTTACTTCTTCTTTTTCTTTTCTTTTTTGATAAATCCAACTTTATTACTTATTTTCAAACGTCAATTTATAATTTTATGATAACTTTATATATGTATATATATATAAAGATATCTGGAATTGTTACTAAAAATATTTTTTAGTAACTAACATAAAATATCATGTTAAAATAAATTACTAACAATGAAAAATTCAAATTTATCACTAATAATATATAATTAGTAAACTTTTTTATTTTTATAATTTTAATATTTTAAATTTTATCTATAATATATATAGAAAAACCAAATGCATTTATAACTTATTACAATTTACGAGCTCAATATAATATATTATCATTTCCCACATGAGGTATAATTGCCGTATAAACTATCCATTTACCATTTTTTTCATTTTATGAAAATTCATTTATATTACTAATATTCATACAAATGCAATTCTTCGTATATCATGCGTGTAAGCACAAAAATAGAGAATTCATCTAAAACAGTACAGAAACAGAGTTATAATTTTTCTATCCATATAGTTTATAATTTTTCTATCCACGTCCATTTTATTTAACTATTAACTTTTTATACTATTATTTTTTATTTAGCTATTCATGTTCACTATATTACATTCACCAAAAAATAATTGTCCACTACGTTACAATTTTTTAATCTATTTTGCCTATTTTTTATTTTTTAATATTATTACCTACTATATGTCTTTCTTTTTAGCAAAAATACTATTACTTTTTCTATTATTTACTTTGAATATATACATTTTACATTTTTCTTCCTATTTTATAATTCCTCATTGATTTTCTCTGGTTTTTGTTTATATTGGCTAGTTTGAAACGTCAGCTGCTTAATAATATTAAATTTTGAAAAAGCTTTGGACTCTATTTTTAAAAATATTAAATTCAACTCTATTATCCACCAAGCAATTTGATTTTTTTGCTATAATAATATTATTAAAATATATATTAATGTGTTCAAATGTTATGTGTATTTTTTGAAATTTATTTAAATGAAAAAAAATCAAGCTAAAAAAAAATTGAGGTTGAAGATGAAAGTACCTAGCCTGTCCAAACACTGGGCAATGGATGCAAATTCTAAGAGGTATGCACAACGCCCTACTTTGTGCCACACCACTCAATGTAAAGGCGGTGTGAGACAGTTTCATGGAAATAAATTTATTTTTCAAGGTGAATTTCTTATTTAGAAGTGGTGGTGCCCACGATTTAGGCTTAAAGGTTGTGGTTTTCTTTGCCATAGTCACCTTGATATTATTTTTTTAAAGCGGATTGCTTAACCAGTGCTATTTTTTCAGTGAGAAAAGAAGAAGAGTTTGAAAAAGTGTAAATGAAAAAGAGAGGAGATAAAAAATAATGGAGGAAATGGAGAGGGCAGATGGAGAAGAAGTGACTTTAAGTTTTTTGAATTTTTTTAAAACAAAGGTAAAATGTAGACTTGGCAACGTGTCCTGTCGTGTTGTATCGTGTTCGTATAGTGTGGTATTCGTGTTCGTGTTAAAAAAATTTCATCCAAACCCGACCCATTAAGCTTTCGTGTTGAAATATGTAAACCCAAACCCGTTCATGAAATTATCGTGTACCCCGTTATCCAACCCGTTAACGCATTAAATTTATTTTCAATTTTTTTTTTAAAAATGAAAAATATATTTGATTTATAGTTCATAATCCATACTAAAAAATAATGAAACATAAAAATACCAATAAAATCATATATTGAGAAGAAAAAAAATACATATATAGCTTCTACAAAAATACCATTAACATTAGAAGTTTCAAACTCATTTTAAAAAACTTACAGAGTGAACTTGGTCTAAAAAACTTTGAGCTCAAAACCAGAGAAACAAAGTCATTTTGAGAGAGAAAATTGAAGCTTAAAAATAGCAAAAATGCAAATGGCTATCAAATGGCAAAAGCATGAGCTAAATTGAAATTTGAGATTGGGAGGCAGGGAGACAAAAACGGATGGTAAGTAATCTAACATCTAGCTATTTAGTTTTTTTATTTATAGTTAAATTACTAAATTGACATTAAAGATTAATGGGTCCATAATAGGTCTAACGGATTTTCACAGGTCAACCCGTTAAGATAACGAGTTATATCATGTCAACCCGTTATCAATCCAATCCATTTCAAATAAATCCGAATCCATAAAAAAATATTCATGTATGTGTCGTATTAAAAATTGCCAAGTCTAGCAAAATGATCAATATAGAAATTGAAATAATGATATGGTGGATAAAAATAGCTTAAAAAAAAAGAGAGCATAAATAGTTAAAAACATTCGCATAAAAATCATTTCTTTCTACACAGTTTGTGGATCGAGAGATTTGGGTCGAGTACGCATGGGGTAACGTCCAGGTAGCTGGCCCAAAATCTCAATCGGGTCCCAGCACAAAAACATATTGGGCTAATATTACTTATGATTGGGCTCAACACATCAGGTAAATTGGCCAGAAATAAAATTATGATTATTTTTGGCGGGAGGAAGAATGGAAAGATGATGAAATTGGCGATGACATTAAATCTAGATTTTGTTTATCGTTGAACGAATAGCACATGAGTTGAGCCCCATAATAAACAAACATCATAGGTCGTAACGCATTAATTGTACTTTGATCAAAACTCATTTATTCACGGCAAACCGCATTTTGTCACTATAACTTTGCTATCTGAATATTATATCAAATGATTACCAAAAAAAAAAATATTAAATTTATATCAAATAAATGACACAGAACATATACTGTCCAACATTCAGTGAGGGGACCAAATTTGTCTACGTCTCATCTCTTAGTTAAACGAGGCATGCATTTGCAATTACAGCAAGAAGCTCTCTCTCTCTCTCTCTCTCATAGTGGAAACCCTCCAGCCGGCCCAGAAATGAATAAAGCAGATGAGAGAAGATTGAAAACCATACAAATTAAATGTCACAAACAATGGTAAGATCTGCTCAACTCCATCATTTACAGTTCGTACGCCGGAGGGCCACCAATGCTTAAAGTGAGCCGTCACTCTCAGCCTTTAGCTTTTCTGAATAGTGAATAGTGAGTTGTGACCCCCCAACTTTGAAACGCTGAGTTTTTTGTTTTTGTTTTTGGTAAATGAATGAAACGCTGTGTTTTCTTTATTCACAAAGGCACAGACCGGATTGATAAGCAGGTCCAATTCTATGAAAGGGACAAATTCTGGACCACCCAATTACTTGTCCCGTTTCTAAATTTTCTTTAGCAAGGGACAAGCTTTTGATTCCCAGCTAACCATCCATCATAGTCAGTGCTGTTTTGCATATTACGACTATATACTCTATATATATAAATATATATATATATATATTTATATATATAGAGTATATACGCCCTCAAGTCAAGCCTAGAAACTCCAACTCCATCGAGCTTACATTCAGATTGGCTTTGATTCTATTGGTGGTTTTGGTATCAACTAGGCTTAACAAACAAAATAAATTAATAATGAATGTCTTGATATGACAAGGTTTAAAAATTTAAACCAAATCTTATAAAAAATCTGATTTTGTAATGAGTATTGGAATTACGTCAGTTGTTTTTTTCTATTTTTTTTTTTGGTTTGCTTCGTAAGTATCTTAAGATTTAAGAACTGCACCGATTATAGGACATAATAATACGAACAGAATAATCTTAGCTGAAGGATAGTTTGGTTGGGTATTAGATCCAAGGTTATTTATAGTTTCATTAATTTGTTTGATCTATAAGCAAATCAAGGTGAAATGATGTTCAGACTGAAATGGGTTTATTTCGTAAGAAACAAAAAAAACAACCATTAAATGGCTGGCCTGGCCAGCTATTTCATAAACCACAAAGCCCATAGTCAAAAGCGTGCACCACAAGAAGACAAAGTTTAGCATCAGGAGTAGCTGAGGCTGTGGTTGGACTTGGGGGCTATTAGAAGAGGTCCCTCCCCCTCCTTAAATAAAAAAAATAATGGAACGGACATATAGAAGTTTATATACAAATGGATTTTATGTGGTGGATCTCACAAATAAATGTGAATAAGGTGTTTTAAATGCCCGTTCATTGAAAATTTTCACCTTGATCAGATTATTTTTCATTTGACAGTCTAATCTTACCCTATCCATCTTAAGTGTAAGCTGTATAAATGTACGATTGCTACTGACATGCCAGATGCATAATGGAAACTCACCATTTGCGATCCTAATCATTCACTTGTATGAAAACTATGGGGGTGGAAACAAAGTAACCAAACACACTGCTGTCCTATATCACTCTCGCATTATTAATTTGGCTCACTATCTTTTAACAATCACCTCACAACCTTGTGCATATATGTCTGCTTGATTATTTAGTCAGGTTTTGGCTGCTTTTTTTCCATGTGTTATTTTAAATTCTCTGCACAAGAAATCTAAAATCCCAGTGTATAATTTCAATTTATAAGAGAAGTAAGTGGATCCATCGCCAGAGTTCGTAATTACTTACAAAGGAGAGCAGATTATACATTTTGTTATTAGAACTTTTTTTTTTAATAGCTGTGTACAAAATTCTAACCCCATTACCCTTGAACCATGTAAAAAAATAAAAGTGAAAAAAATTGAATGAAGCAAAATATAATTATGTGTATAGAAGATACCTAAAACTGAACTCATAGGGCATAATCTGGACAAACTGTGAAAGTGACTGGGTTTTCCCTCTTTCAAGACACTTCAAACCTTCTTTTCCTAGTTCACTCGGTAGCTGAAGGCAGATCCAATCCAACAGTGACTCTATATCCTTTGCAAAGTCAAGTAAATACCAATCTAGCAACTTGGGGATTGCAAACTTCGTTGATGAAATTCCTACTGCAGCTTGTAGGTACTCTCTCTTTGCCACTTCCAATTCATTCTCAACTTGAGCTGCGGTATAGACTCTCACCTTCATTTGGCAGAGTTCACATATCAGTAATCAATATACATAAAGCTGTTCTAACATGCATAGCATTATCTATATGTATAGTATATATAATAAAATCTTTTGCCAAGGTTAATCATATGCAAAATTACTGAAGAATTTTTTAAGCGAAACTATCCAGCCTGTGAAAAAACTTACAGCGGGAGAGGACCAGCTTCCGCAGGATAGTGCAAATGTAACCAATGGTTCGGATAACTCCAGTCCATAAATGCTTCTCGCTGTCTTCTCATCGGTTTTTGCACCCTTCGAAAATGTCTGGTGGGCAGTCAGAGTAAGAAATTATATAGTGAATTCTCTATTTTTCAAGCTGAAAGTTAGGGGAACGGAAAAGGGAAAAGAGTATATAGAAGTAGAAATGGAGACCACTTACAAATTTGGAGTGATATGGCAATCTCAAAATAAAATGTTCTATAGTTATTGCATTTAACAATTGTCCCCCCACATTTATTGTTGCCTGAATGATAAGAAATCGAGCTATGTGATTCACCATACATAACTTTGCAAATTGGTTTGCAAAATATATATATATATATATATATTTTTTTTTTTTGAGAAAAAATTTGTATTGTCTTATAACGGAAACATGAGGATCATTGATGGTCATATACCTTCTGCATCAGCGCAACAACCATTTCTGGACTCTCTGGTATTCCATGTTCTAGGAAAGCCTGAAAATTTTATAGCTTAGTAAATGGCACTTTATTATGACACAAACATAGATATGTACAAAAATGAACACAAACGTTTACTAGGTAAGAAGCTCTATTTCGAATACAACTATATAAAAAGGTGTTAATTACATTCATCATGCAGGAGTTATAGATATTTATCCAGAATGCAAGCTTCTCCTGATGATTGAGAGACTGCAAATTGACAGAAGCAAGTTTCCCAAGCAGTGGCCTGCAAATTTCCAGCAAAATAAACGCTATAAATCTTCAAGTTATCACAAACATGAAAGGAGAAAAGTAACAAACCAACTATACTTTGAAAATGAAGAAACTCACTTCAATCTGGGAAGTAAGAACAAAGAATTTGCTGTTCGAATCGGCTTATTCGAGTCAATTTCAATGGAAAACAATTGCTTGTATGGACCAATATCCCTCTTTCCAAATTCCGAACAGATACCATAAGGATCTTGAAATTCTGTTTTGTGATTGGTTTCTTGAGCCCCTAATGTGGATATGGAGGGTAAACTTTCTGCACTAGCTCGATTCTTCACCGAAAGCATTCTTAAGAAAATGCTGGACAAGCACTTCAATATATTTTCAGAAATTCTGTTTGGACCATCATCTTCTGAGACCGTACTATCTGAAACGATAGTTTGTGCTTCTGTACTTTCTTGGTCTCTTACCCTGCATTCTAACTGGACATTCAACAAACACATGCTCATCTCACCATGAATGTCTTCAAATTAACAATAACCTTATCATACAAATTCACAATCGGTAATATTAGTCAATCTATACCTGAAACTTATGAGCATCTAAACGTTTCTCTGCAGATTTCTGTTCTGTTGGAGGCCTCTTCACCGGCGTCCGAACTGCTTGAGCTTTATGTACCATTGATCCCTTATTGTTTTTCGTGGAATTCCTGCTGGATTGGTTCTCTTTTCCCTGCCTATCATCTGAAAAGAGAAATGAGAGAATGAAATTCTCAAGGCCTATTGCCAATGCTGTAACAACGGATATCACAATTGAAGCTAATCATGTTGAATCCATAGCTCACCAGAATGGGATCGCAAATGCTTTTTCATTGTCGTTGCGGAATTGGTGGAGTTTGGAGCAAGAAACTTGGATTGCTCAGCTTCGGAATTCTTTATCTGGTACGGACCATGCAAATCAGCCGAGTGTTCTTTTTTGTTCTTGGAGGATGATACATACACAGCTTCCTGATACAGGTCCTGTCTGAAATGGACCACTTGCTCTTCAAGCCGAACCACCTCCTCTTCCAGAACTGCCACCTCCGCAAGAAGCTCCAATGTCTATACAAGTCAAAATTCAACCTTCAAAATCACCTTCAAATTGTTCATTGAGTTCTTTGTTGCTTTTCGTTACTTTCTGGAACTAAAATTTCTAATATTTATTGGTATTTGGTGGGTTATATTACTTTCTGATAATTGCAATATTTCTTGAGACTGTCAAAGAAATGAATTTTGAGATATGAGTAAAGCAAACATGAGAGAGAGATAGAGAAATAAGTAAGCTGCTATGCTAACTTGAGGTGGGAGATAAGGAGGTAGACGAGGCAGAGCTCCCAATGGTCTAGAGAAAGCCCTCTCCAAAGCTCTGTGAACATTTTCTTCATATCTAAGCTTCTTCTTCAGCTTATCAACCTGAATAAATTACAATTTCGAACTCAAAACGACAGAAAAGAAAATAAAAAAAGGGGAAATAAAAGAAAAAAGAAGAGGAATGTTGAGCAGAAAGGCTGTCGTACATCTTGTTGTAATGCCAATTTTCTATCTCTGCTTGATGTTCGTCCATTGGAGGTTGCTTTTGTGATAGTCCTTGGCATATTCCCCCGCATATCGACCTTCTTCTTCAAGGAAAACAGAGAGGGAATACCAGAATTAGATTCTACAAGCAAAGAATTTTACAGAAGCAGAAGAATTCCAATAAGGAGAAAAGAAAGAACGAAATCTAAGGAAAAATCCACAGTCGATGTACTTTTGGATCAGAGAAGCTCAACCACAATCAGGAGAGACACATAAAATGTGAATGCAGGGGATTTGGCAAAGCCCACATGAACAAATTTGAAGAATTAATGGGTAAAATATCTCTATTTTTTTTAGGAGTAAATATAAAGACCCATCTTGAATGCTTATCCAAGATGTCAGCAATCCTAAAATTTTTGGGGGTGGTCTGCATCCATCTGGGCTCTGCTCATTGAATTAGAATAGAAGGCACAGTTTCAAGTAAAACTGTTAAAGCTAGTAGCAGGACTACTACACAACTTTAATGGAGTAGGACTCTGTATTATACAGTACAAACTGTTTTTCAAAAAAATATTATATTGAAAAAAAAATATAGAGATGGGTAGCCCAATTCATGTTCAGACTATGATTACTTTTTCATTCTTCATAGGAAGAGCCTTGGCAGACTGAAGCTTAGTCCTTGTTCTGGTATTCATCTTCCAAATTCAATTAAAATCTGCAAAAAAGAAGAAAGAAAAACCAAAATGAGACCCACTTCTACAACTTCACTTTAAAATTTATAAGAAACAAGCAAAGAAATGTATTCGAACTAAACATACTCAATAAATGCCAACCATTTAATTGCTATTAATGGGAGATCAGAGCTTTAGAGAAGAAAACTTCATTCCAACACAGAACCGAGAAAAAAAAAACTTTTAATGCCAATTTGTCAACAGAGACTGATCACCACCCACCCTCGAAACGTTTCCATTCCTCGTTCCTTGTGAAGCCTTTAGCCAACCAAATCCCCAGATAACATAAGCTCGGGATTTTAAGCTTCAATGCTTTGGAAGAAGCAGAGCTGAGCCTGAGAGAGAGCTCTTATTTAACACGTAGATTTCTAATAGCATATAAGAAAAAACCAGGGTCTAAGCTATGCTATGTCTTCCACCGCTTCGTTAAAAGATCTATCTACTATCTAGAATATCTTTCTCAATGAGAGAGAGGCACTACACTAGGCAAAGAGAGAGAGAGTTTGAGAGAGTTTGGGTTCCTCAGTGAAAGTTAAATTGGTATTGGCTTTGAGAAAAGGCTAAGAATATTGTATCGTACTCAAACTCCAAAAGCAAAGAATTACCAAAAATAAAAAATAAAAGTTGAGCAAAGCACATCACACGCACCCTGGTCTGCCTCAGCCTTTGTCTATCTCATCATCATCAGCCATCGTGCGTCCTTTCCCTTTTAATCCGCTCCACCTCCTCATCTACTTTCATTTTCACCTTGCCTTTTCTTGGTATATTCCCAAAATGTCCCTGAGTTTTGCCGTTTGTATATGTATAAACAAATTTGAACCCAGATTTATTATTTAATAGGGATGGTAATAATGTTCACCAAAAATGCTGTGGGTTTGTATTTAATTATGGCCATAGTTTAGTATGATTTTGGAGGGGTTGACCTCAAAATGGTAAGAGAGTGGTAGATGGTTTCGAATTTTGGTTATTGAAAGCTAAAAAAAAGAGAGTAATAATTGGGCGCATTAAATAAGGTTTATGGGGTGGTATTTTGAAGGCAAAAGCTGCCCAAATCACATGTTTGCCAACTATATGTTGTTTTCGATTTTGGAAAAGAAAATTAATTTAAAAGCATTCCGAAGGCTTGTGGAGAGTGGGATAGGCCATTCGATGTCTTTTCATTCATTCTCTGTCATTTTTTATTATTTTAATTCTAAATTTTATTCTATTTTTATCCCCTTTCACCCACCTCTACCCTCTTTTTTCTTTTAGTATATTTTCGGTAACTGCTACAAATACAGTCTAGTACACCAAAGAGTATATACAACATACATAGCATGGAATTCTTACCTTTTATAATTTATACCACTAAAAGAAAAAATACCACTAAAAGAAAAAGGTTTATTTATTAAATGAGATTAATTTTCAAATATAAAAACCTATTTATACCATCTTAAGAACTAAGGAGAAAAAAGTGACCTGTAGATCTTGTAGGTTTCCATTCAATATAAGAAAAAAAACTCAAATAATCTGATACAATATATAAAAAGTTCATCGCATTAAATCTGTTGGATTTGACTACGAGATTAATCATTAAGTCCAAAATTTATTTTGATCAAAATAACATATTTTTTTTTATGAAAAATCAAAATAACATATTTGAACTTTAAGAGCATCTTCAATGATGAATGTGGATTGCTATATATGTGGCATAAAAATAGACACTGTCTAAATTTATGTGACATAAATGCACATTCAATTTAAAAATTGTTCTCCAATGGTAATGTGCACAAAAATTATTTATGATTATTAATTAATTATATATTTTATTAAGTATTTTTAATTTTTGAACAAATTAGATTTTTAAGGTAAATTTTACTTTTTAGGCAACTTGACAATGTCTGACAGAGCCTCCAGAAGTAGACATTCTCCTTGACAATGTCTAGGCCACGTCAGCTTGACATTCATTTTAGACATTACCATTGGAGTGTATTTTTTCAAAACAATGTATATATTTACTTATGTGGCATGTTAATTTTAGCAATTCACATTCTATTGGAGATGATCTAAAACAGGTAATTAGTTGTATAACAATTTAACTAACTTGTTTTTCCTAAACCAAAATCTTATTAATGCTAATTAATTAATAGGAATATATATAAAGAAAATAAATTCAACACATAAATATATATAAATACACACACACACTTAAACTTTGCAATTTTAACCATTCAAGAATCATGTTCATTGGGATTACTGATGTCTATATATACTTACATATCTTCATAAAAGCATATAAGATCTTTGGTTTTTTTTTTGGTAAAAATATAAGATCTTTGGTTTTCACCAGAAACGAAAAATAATATATATATATATGATCTTTGTAGACATGAGTTTTGTTTTGATTTTTTTTGGTTAAATGGATTTGGAGATACACATTGAGTGTAGATTAACCAAACTCTAAATCCCACGTGGTATGCTATATTTAGCTTTTTTAAATTGTTAATTATATATATAATTAGGTTCATATTAAATCAACCATATAATTTTAAAATTATATTATTTTTTTGGGCATTTGAATTGTTTCAAAAGCTGTGATTAAAAAATACATTTATGATTCAGTCTTGACAATATTACTTTCCATATATAGAATTTTAGTTTTAATACATTTATAATTGATCACTAATTACATTTTAAATATCAATCATTAATATGATCTAAAAGTTAATAAAGACAATTTTAATTTTAAAACTATGAGATCGATCTAATATGAAACTAACTATATATATAAGTTTTAATATAATAAAGATACATTAAGAACATTATGGTTGAAATATCATATTTAGAAAAATATATCATCTAAATTATGTCAACTCATTTAAATATATTTTAGTTATTTTAAAATAATAAATTTTAATTATAAAAAGTAACAAATTGTCATATTTGCCTAAAATTTACCCATAATTTTTATAAATTATTAATTGCATTTTTTAAAAAATTTAAATAATAATTTATTTTTTCTACGTGATAATTAATATTAATGATATGATTTGTCGTATAAAATGTCTTTACTATAAAAATTTTACATTGGACATATTTACTATATTAAAATTATATATATAATCAAATTTATATCAAGTTGACTTCATAATTTAAACATTTAATTTTTTTATTAGTTTTTTAAATTGTTTCAAAAATTCATATTATAAAAAAATAAGAAATGCGAACCAACGAAAGAGAAATAAATTAAAAAGAATAGTACATGGGTGTTATGAAGGGGAAGCTATCTGACAAATATCATAAAGTGATAATCGCAATCGGCCTATATACATACGGGATATGTTAGTGAGAAATTTAAAAGACCGAAGAGCAAAAACTTTTAAATGATATTATTAAAGTCTAAGAGATAGGCCCAACGGAAGAGTTATATTTTCTATTAAAATGGAAATTAAATTGAAAACAATAGAATAAAGTAATATATGCACACATGGAAATGGGTGTCAAGAGGGGAAGCTATCTTATTTACCAAAAAAAAAAGAGGGGAAAGCTGGTGACAACTGACAAAGATTATAAAGTGACTCACTGTGGCATTCCATTTTTATGACTAAAAATGTCAAATTAAATAGACACGCCACCCACAATCCACGTGACACTTACTCCTAACTACAACTTGCATGTANTACCAGTCCAACCATAATAACAAGTTGTACTGTAGGCTGACCCAAAAAGCTGGCATTTATAGGCTAAAACCTAAACATTCAGTCTCATATACATACATACATATATATATATAGCCCGCACCCGAATTCGAATTTTTTAGCCAAACCGAAGATACGAAAGCGTGAAAATTGGGGATCGAGCCTCGGTCAAAATTGGGGCAAATAAACAAAACGTACCATTTTTTTATTTTCAAAAATTTTAAGGCTCAGGCACAAAGCTTCGAAGGTTCGTGGATAGAGAAGCTCAAACGCGCTTCGTGTGAGGAGAAGCTTAAATGCAGTAGCCATCGGCGGTGGGAGATCACCAAACGCATCCACCATTCAGCTTTATTCTGGTCACCTCCTTTGCACCAGTCGACAGTGAAGCTAGGAGAAATTGACGGTGAGGGCTTCAGCACATGCTTCCTCTGCACCAAGGCTTTAACTACCCCAGTTGGCAGCATTTCTCTTTGGCTTCGTCTGCACCGGCGGCGGCGATTCTCCTCTGCATCAGTCGGCGATAAAACTCAATTTGCCAGAGGTATTTTCAATATTTTGACTGAAGCTCCTTAGGGTATTTTCAATATTTTGACTGAGGCTTAGTGATGCAATTGTTGAATGAAGATTTTTATTCGTCACTCTAACAAGGTACTGGATTAATGGTTGTTGGGACAAAGTAAGTTCTCTGTGTATTTATATTAAATTATCATTTTCCTTCTAGCTATGAGTTTGTAGAATTTCCTTCCAATTTTCTTTAATAAAAAGCATAGGAAGCTGTGGTCTTTAAATTATCCTTTTCCTTCTAGCTATGATTGATCTTTTTTTTTTTTTTTCTTTTTCGGTTCCAACAATTCTCTCTTATTTCTTTTGTGCTTATCCATTTTTTTTTTATAGATAGTTCATTGGTTTAATATATGATTAGACATTTTCTTTTATAGATAGTTCATTTGATTGGTATATACTTTGCTTCTTTAATTTAGTTTATTGGCTTGTTATCAATTTGTATAGATGATTTTTTGAGTACTTGTGGGTCGGCTGAATTTTGAGGCTAATTTTTTTTGAAATTGTAAAGTTGAGTCTTCTGATTGGTT